>CABHPQ010160664.1:0-54916 GCA_902168405.1 Peromyscus aztecus | reverse complement strand
TATCACCTTGTACCCGGAAAAAAATGAGAATTATCACCTTGTACCCGGAAAAAAATGAGAATTGCCTGTCCCATTAGTACTTCCAGATCAGGACTAATAAATGTGGTGTAAAAAAAATAGAAATTGTTATGAGAAACCTCCTCTCGTCCCTACACTTTTATCTTTTTAATTCTTGTTTTTTTTCCTACTATTTTTAACAATATTAATTGAACAAAATAATGGGATTCAATGTAACATTTAAACACATGCACATAATATTCTTTGATCATATTCACTCTATTCCTCTCTTACCACCCAAGTCCCCCTTTTCTTCCTAAATATCCCCCCTTGCATATTTTTCTCCTAAAATGCTACATGTGAGAGAAAATATGTCATACTTATCTTTTGATGTCTGACCTATTTTTCTTAACAGTGTGATCTCTACTTCTATCTATTTTCCCAAGACACCATAATCTAGTTCTTTTTATGGCTAATACTCCATTGTGTTTACATATTACATGTTTTATTCATCCATCTATTGACAGGCGTCTAGGCTGATTTCATAACCATTATTGTGAACTAGTGCTGCAATAAAAAAAAGAGTGCACAACTATCATTATTGTATACTGACTTTGCCTCTTCTGAGCACATCTTTAGGAGTTATAGCTGGATCACATTATATAGTTCTATTTTTAGTTTTCCTGAGGAGTCTCCATAGCAATTTCCATAGTGACTCCCCAAATTTATATCCTCACTAGCAGTACTTCCTAGTCCTGCTGTATCCTCTCCAGCATTTTTAATTTTTAATTAAATTAATTAATTAATTAATTAATTAATTAGGTATTCTGAGGGTAGCCGTTGTGACTGGGGGGAGACAGAATCTCAATCTGTTTTTGATTTGCAATTCTCTGTGGCTGAAGATGTGCTAAATATTTCTTCCTCCAGATTGTCATGGGCTACCTATGCTTCTTTTGAGAACTGTCTGCTCAATTCATCTAGCCACGGATTTATTGAGTTACTTGGTCTTTGCTGTTAATTCTTTTGACATTTTTCTATTCCTGGATATTATTCTTCAGCCAGATAAATAGCTGTCATAGATTTTCTTGCTTGATGGAGGCTGTCTAGTTACTCTGTTGATAGTTCTTGGAGAAGCTGTTTCATGGGATGCATTGCAATCCCATTGGTTAGTTCTTGCTATTTCCTGAGTGTTTGAAATCTTCGAAGTACCTCACCCCTTGCAGTGTTTCCCCATGTTTTATCCAGTAGTTTCAAAGTTCCACGTCTTGCATTAAGAGTTTTGATCTGTTTCAAACTGACTTTTCTTCAGAGTGACAGAGAGGGGTGTAGTCTTAGTCTTCAAAAGTGGTTTCTATGCATCATTTGTTGAAAAGGCTTCACTTTTCCCCCAATGTTTATTTCTTATTTCCTTTATTAAAATTTCCATTATCAATTCCAGTAAAGTGACTTTGGATTATTACCATGAAAAAATAATGCTACAATCAGCTTGAAATATATATTTTTATAATGTGAAACCTGTGAATTTTATGTAGCATTTCTCTTAATCGTACATACATTTAAAATTTGATAATTGACATTTGCTTAGAATGTCTGTTTTTGTTTGATTTGTTACTATTCTATATTACGTTAACAGACTTCCTATTACTGAGGAAAACATACTTCAGTAACAAACTTCTTATGATTCTCTTCAGCTCTTCTTTGCATACCCCTCCACTTCTTTATTGCCACCTGACAATGTGCAGTTAACATTAGTATTCTTTGTTGAGACTGGCCAGCATGCACCCATGTGGTATTTGTTCTGTGAAGTATTTTGCTGCCTCTGTTTGGTGTGATAGTGTCTGAATGAGATATCACATAAGATCATGAAGAAATTTTGATGTTAAACCACTTATTTGGAAGTTGTGTTTATATGTTTCGCTGGTTAGTTAGGACTTACTGCTAGGGAAAGTAATTTAAACTTTAGCATATATATATATATATATATATATATATATATATACTGAAAATTTTAACAGCTTCATCATCATTCTTTTTCTTGAGACCTATGGTTAATACTGCATTTATTATTTTGAATCTATTAATTTTTGTTTAGCTCTTACTCTGAGTCATTTCCATTGAATTTTTTTAACCAAAGAACTACTTTATTAATGCTGGGTTGATTAGTGGATGAACGTCTGACTTTCTCTTTTTCTATAAGAGTAAATGATTTTCTGTAGGTGATTTCTAAGCTTGTCTTTTTTATTTAGATTGTTGCCCAATTAATTGTAATGTGTATGGTTTTAGTTATGTTTCCTTCCAAGATACAGCTTTAGTAATGTCATCTATGTTTTTATAGGCCTCATTAGCTTCTAGAAATTTTGCAGTTGGTTTTGAATTCTTTATTTGGAAATTATTTTAAATATATTTTGACAAAATGTTTTACTTTAACTTCTGTTGATAGTTTTTTTTGTATTGAAGTACAAATAAAACATCTCTATTTCCTACACTTGTGAAATATGAAACACATCTATTGTGTTCAGAATTACGGTCAAATGAAGTAAATGAAATATTTAACAAATATTAGAATTAGAATGGAAATATAACTTTTTTTGAGGCAGCATTTTATTGGAATATTAATATGTGTGTGTTAGTGTTGGGCCCTGGCCCCCGTTCCGTGGGGAGCTGTTGCCTTGCTTGCTGACCTTGATCAGATGTCCTCCCCTGCTAACTCCCTGCCGGTTTCCTTCCTCCTAAACAGCTTACTGAAGGTTCCTTGTTTGCATATTCTGCATATTAGTGTAATGCTAGAATGTAAAACATCTGTAGCGAACTCTTGCCCTCCCAGGTTCTTCCACTGTGCTGTAAGTCTGTATTTAAGGCCTCCTCCCTCCTTCAATAAAGGGCATTCTACTGAGATGAATGACCCGCTGTCTTGTCTCTCTTTTTAGTCCTCAGCCCCTCACTGGGACATGGTGAACGGGTAGTAACGTGGGCGTTGCTACATGTTAGTAAGATATAAATTTAATGAGTATGTACATCAAATAAGTATGTTTATAAATGTTACACTTTCATTCTTTTCTTTACTAGATAATTATCATGAACTCACTGACATATTTTGAAATCAATAATATCAACATACCTTTCTTCCTATGTCTTAGTCTGTTTCCTTACTTGAAATCTTTCTTATCATTTTGTTTCATTAAATATATTTCATATATGCCACAATATAGATTTTAAAAGAAATTTGAGTATTTTATATAGTTAGAATATTTTATACTTCTTTTCACATTTCATGTGACTGCTCTTTAGTATATCAGTGTTAGTGTGTATGAACATTGACAACACTTATTCATCAAAATTTTATTTCCATGTAAATGCATCCTCAGAAATCTGCTTTTATTTCTTGTATTCAACCTAGTCCTCTTCTCCGCCTCTTCCTCTTCTTTTCTTCCGCCTGTTGTCTCTCCCCCTGTGTCCGTTACTTCCCTGGTCCCTGTGAGGCAATGTCTCTCAAGAAGAAAGGTAAGGGAGGAAGGATTTGTTCTGTTTCCCGGTTTGAAGAGAACAGTCAATCCTGCTGGGGAAGCCATGGCAGCAGGAGGGAGAGGCTACATGTTCACATCTTACAGACCAGAAGGCAGAGGAAAATGTAAGTGCTAGGACTCGACTCATTTTTGTCCTTTTTCTGTTTCATTCCATTTATTCTGTCAGTCCATAGTGTAGTGCCTCCCTCACCCTGTCTTTCCTCCTTAGTTAATCTTCTCTGAAGTGCCCTCACAGTCATTCCCAGAAATGTGTGGAGCCCAGTCACCTAGGCGATTTTAAATCTGGTTGTTGACAATATCAACTGTCATACCAACTATCTTTACTAACTCAATGTAGTAATCTTTTAGGAACATGTTTTCGGTATTTGGATGACCTGGGGACTGAACCAAGGCCGTACTTGAAAGCCTTCAACACTGACAGAGATGCCTGACTCACATGTTTCATTCATCAAGGATGCCTTCTTTAAATTTAAATATCAGACTGTGTAGGATCAGCCCTTTTTAATCTTCATGGTGGTATTGATATTGTTGCTGCATAGATGTGGCGCATAAATGAACTATTGTATTAGTGTCACTTCCCTCTGCTTCTCCCAATCTGTTCCTCACCACCAGCAGAACAAAAGTCAAAGTAACCTCTTTTTTAATTTAATTTCTTTATTTTTAGTTTTTAGATAATATTTTGATTACAACATTTCTCCCTTTCCGTTCCTTTCCCAGCTACCCATATAGCCTTCCCTGCTCTCCTTCAGATTCATGACCTCTTTTTCTTTTTCTTGTTATTACATGCAAATAAATACATGTATATACATATATATTCCTAAACATAACCTGTTCAGTCAGGTATAATGCTACCTGTATGTATGTTTTCAGGACTGACCATTTGATAGTAGACAACTGATTGTTGTGCTCTTCCCTGACGTCTCCTGTCTCCAGATTTGCTAAGTTGCCCATAGTTCTTGTGTAGAGTTGAGGCCTCATGGGCCTTTCTCTGATCCATTTGGCATGCTCATTGATGTCATGCTTGTTCAGCTCACACTTCGGCAGCCATGTCAGTGAGAGTATGTGAGTGTAGCTTTTGATATCACTAGGAGACACAGTCTCACAGCAAACTCCCCGATCCTCGGGTTGTTGTTATCTTTCTGCCCTATTGCAGGCATGAAGGTCCTTGTGCTCACAGATAAGCACTAGGGGAACAAGGAATGTTAAACACACAGGGTTATCTCTTCAAAGGGAGAGGTGTATAACCTGGTTTTTTTTTGCCCAGAAGTCTAAGGAGCAGACATGGTTAATAGCCTGGTGACTTTTTGCTGTCTTTGTAGCCAGGTCACACTATATCTTCCTGCCACCAGACAATTAACCTGAGCCCATATTCTCAGTTACCCTGTAGAACCCGTCTTTATGGAAGATGTCACTTGTACTTTACAAAGAGTTTTGATGTAGCTATGTCTTAAGTTGTGTTGTGCACATGGGATGGAGCTAATTGTCGGTAGGACATTTATTTTCATATTTTGATATGTTGTTTATGCCTAAAAGAAACTTCCCAAGGTCAGACTCTTAACATTTGCTACAGCTACAGAGATATGTTGAACCACATTGCCTTCTTTCATTTCACAGATCGACACCGCTGGCTGTGGTGTTTTCAAAGACCCCTTACCGTCCCCTCTTCCGCAATGTCCCAGTCTCTCTTTCTTTCTGAAAAAAAAAATCTAGAAGTCCAATGTTTGAAATTCAAACAAGGATATGTTTTGTAAATTGTGTAAAATTTATTTCTCCTATTGCTGTCTATGTCTGTTAGTATTTTGTTGTTGTTGTTGTTAATTTCTGTCCAAGTTTCTTCTACTTTACACATTTTAACTTTTCCACCTCCATTTACCCCCTTCTTCTTAAACACTAGCAATGTTGTTTTATTGATACTGCCGTTTGGTCCATTTCTATCACTTTTTGATTCGTTTTGGAGGGGAGAGGTAAGATTTGAAATAAGCCAGGGAAAATTAGATCTTAATTGGTTCTAGTTCCCAAACATCAACGCTACAATGCTTTGGGTGTCTGGGTCTAGTGCTTTTACTTTTAAGTAGAAATCTGAAGAATTTACCTGACTGAGTCAAAGGCATACCCTTTATTTAAAGGGCATTCTATTTAGATTCTTTTAAAAAAATGATGTTCAGAAACAGTGTACAATGAAAGAAATCAAATCAGCTACTTCATCACGTACTTACTTTTTTTTTTTTTTTTACAACTAACATCATGGAGGAAAAGACATTCTATTTTAAGGGAAAGTCAGAAAAATAGGTCAGTACATATTTCTTTACCATAACAGAGGTGGTCACATCGATGGGAGGTTTTGGAAAATTTAGATAAGGTCTTTTTATCCCCAACCTATCAAGTTTGTAACTAAATTTATAAATTTGTGATATTGTTTCCATTTATCAGCTAAAGGAGAATTAAAATTACCTGCTCAAATACAGCATTGATTCTATCCTTCATGAGAAAATAAAATAAGTGCTCTTTGGTGAGCACAAGTGCTAGCCTATAGTTATTTTTCTGTTAAAGCTATTATGATGTATGTGTAGTGAAATGAGAACTCCTATTAGAATATTGGCATGCTATAGCTCCATGAGATGTTTACTGTTTGTATGAGATTAATAATAATAATAATAATAATAATAATAATAATAATAAGCTTTACTAGCCCTGTGCTTAAGAAGGCCTGGGCAACTGGACATATCACGTATTTCTACTATTTCTTCATCTTCTGGCTTGTCTTGCTTAGTGATTGTCTAGTTTTTACATTAATTCATGGCAATCATTCCAACAAAAACCAAGTTAAGGCATTCCATACTAAAAAACCTGTTTCCAACTCAGATTACATTTTTTTTCTGGCTAAATGCTGCTTGCTTTCTATTTTCTGGGTGTACATTTGGGCAAAGGCTTCATTTTCCTGAATGGTATTTTAAATTCACCAATACCAGAAGCCCAAAATGTTGGTCCTGTGTCACTTATGTGTCCTAGTATAATCCAGCTCCTATTGTCGGGATTTGTCAAACTCTGTCAAACATCTGCTGAAGGAAAAGACAGCTTAACCCACTTCATCCTCTTGGATGTTGGCCTTTACTGGCTGCACAATGGTAAAGCGCTAAGGAAATTGTCACCTGAATGTTGTTAAATGGATAAAATCCTGTGCTCAGATGTGACCTTAAAGGACACAAGTTGAAGCATCCCCTCCCCCACACCCTAAAAACAAGAAACTAAACAAACAAAATAGAGACTTTTTCTCATTAAATTTTACCCTATGCTCAACAAGTAAAGTCTACCATAGGGCAAGAGGTTGTTCCCATCCCCTTTGGAAGGACAGCTCCTTTGGGGAGATTTTATTTTTTTTACAGCAAACTTTTAACTTGGATATGCCTTATTGTACTAACTCACACAGCCCATTTTAGACTCTTGATCTAAACCTTGTTGGGATCCACTTGAATTTCAAAGATGAAAAGGTACATTGTATTTGTCATCCTAAAGTTTATCTCTGTTGAGGGAAAAAAAAAAACCTTCAAGATTGGTTCCAAAAATTTTGCTTTTAAACAGGTTCTTACTTTCCTGGGATTAATAATTCATATATTTTATCACATTGGGGGCATTTCAGTAAGTCCATTATACCTATATTTTCTGTACAGTCAGTAAATTTTGTAGCTCTTAAAATCCATGAAATGAAATATAGGTTTGAGAAGCCATAACACTATCAATACATTAATATTTATGTAGCTCTTTTCATGACAAACACTCTGAAATGCTCTCTGGTAAAGGAGAGTGAAATAAAGCATGAAGAGAATGCCAATGATTACAAGCCAAGAGGTCACTTTCAAAGATAAATGAAATGGAGTGTGTGTGTGTGTGTGTGTGTGTGTGTGTGTGTGTGTGTTAAAGTGATTGACCAGTTGCTAGGGAAGATAACGCGTCTGGCACAGGGAACTAGAGGTTTAGAGACAATCTCTCAGTGATGGCTGAGGGTTTGAATTAACTAGTCAAGTTTGGCCTAGACGTTGCCTTCATCCAGAAAACATGGGGTCACGGCTATTTAATGGTGAACTTACTAGTGCTTCAGTCCACGGCCACTTTCACAACTCAATTAATATGACTTTGAGCAGGGTGGGTGGGTGGGTGGGTGGTTGGTGGCACATGCCTTTAATCCCAGCACTCGGAGGAAGAAGCAGGTAGATCTCTGAATTTGAGGCCAGCCTGGTCTACATGGCAATTTCCAGGACAGCCAAGCCTACAGGGAGAAAACAAAACAAAACAAAACAAAAAACACTTTGTAGTTCTAGGCATTTCAAGGGATAAACAAACTGATAAGATACAGCCATGAATACTCGTTACTTCACACCTAATAGACACAAATAAGTGATATAAGTTATGCTGATTTATTTCTGTGGTGAGGTCATTCATGAGTAAAAGGTATCTCTGGGGAAGAAAAGCTTTTCCATGCAAACCTGCCTGTTCTCTGGTCATGGGTCTCTCTGCCTAATTTCCTTTAGAAATTATGTTACTAAAAGATATCTTCACTTGAGAACATTTGTAGTTCTAATTGGGAGAGAAGTGATGGAAAGGCATAAAAAGTGGAATTATAGCACAGGACACTGGAGGAAATATAACATAACCATGAGAGGCAGGAATGCAAGTTTCTAGAAGGTCATCCAAACCCCAAAACCTTGAAATACTGTTGCTAGAGCATTTCAGTGGACCATGGTTCTTCAGTGAGTAGGAGAGCATTTAATAGTTCGCTAGTGTGACCCTGTTACTCTACAAAAACATTCCTCTAAAGAAAAACTGCTACTTGTTGACACCCCCACATCTGGATCTGAGAGGCCTGGGCAAAAAGCTGACCACTCACTATTTGTTTTAACTACACTCATTTATCTTACAAGAAAGGAACATAAATGAGAAAGAGCCAAGAACTATTCACATACTTTATGATTCTGTCATATCGCACCGAGGATCATGTTTTTCTGGTATAATTGCACATTGCAGCAATAAAACCTACTGGCTTAATGATCTCTCTCTCTCTCTCCCTCCCTCTTTCTCTCTCTCTCTCTCTCCCTCTCTTTCTCCCTCTCTGTCTTCGTGCCCAAAATTCCTAAGTGAAAAAGTGTTTATGCAAGTCTTAATTTCCTGATTTAAACAAGGTTTAGCTCTCTACATGTTTCCCTTGCTATTACTCTATTGATAGTTCAATTATCTGGCTCTGGTTCTTCAAAGTTCCATATCGGGTGTGGTACCCCAGCTTTTGATTCCTGTGACATTACAGCTTCTTGTCACATCACTTGCACATGTACCAGACTCTTGAATGCCTTACCTGCCATCCTCAATTCATGCTTGTCAGATTCCTTGTCTCCGTATGTACATCTTAATGGAGGCATCAGCTTTTCTAGAGATCTGTTTATAATGTCCCCTTCCTGCCTTTGAGCCTGAGTTCTGCCCTCTCTTCAGATGTCCTCACAGTAGCCCCCACTCCATCATCACTCCGCTATTCCTATAACCAGCCATGTCTCAAATGTGAGCCATCCCTTCAGTTAATTGCCCCCTTACATTCTAAGCACCGGCCGGAGTTTGTGATAGTTATTAGGAGCATAAAAGGTGTTTAAAGAAATAAAGGATACTCACAGGCAAGGAGTTGTGACTTCACATAGTCACTACACAGGGAAACTCATTGTGTTTAGGACGTCTTGTTGGAGACCCTCACTTTCCTCTTCGCAATCCTTACCTGTAACTAACAGCACTGAGCCCTCTGGCTGACAGCTCAGGTTGAATGGCTCTCAGTTTCTGCCCCATCAGAATTTACGTTAGCGCCATTAGGTAACTCTATAGGCTATCTGAGAATGAAATTAACAAGTGAAACAAAACAAAGCAAGTCTAGGAAGTCAACCTAGAGGCTTCAGTTTTGCTAAAGGTCTACTAATGAGCTCAAATTTGTTGACCTCAGGCAGCTTTTCTGTAGTTTATCTGTCTATCTATCTATCTATCTATCTATCTATCTATCTATCTATCTATCTATCTATCTATCTATCTATTTTCTATCTATCTAACTATCTATATCTATCTATCTACCTATAGACAATTCTTGTTCATGGATCCAGAATGTAGGTGAGCCTACTCTCTGAGTAGTTTTAACTTTCATCCTTAATTAGAGGCTTTGTAGATTCACATCTATTTCTTTTCAAATGTGTTGCTTGCTGACTTACAAATTTTCCTCCTGCAGGTCTTCTTCTGTGGATCTGGGTTACAACAGCAGCTGTTGGTATTGACATGATTGTCTATGACTTTTATGGATGTGTTGTTGTTCATTGACTGTAGATAGAAACTGGGCATGGACCGAGGCTTTGAGTTACTGGTATTTGTACAGAATTTGCATTACTACCCCTTGGAGCAGATTTGTGTCTGTTTGGTTTTTTTAGGTGGGGTCTCTCTATGTAGGCCACACTGAGCTAGAGCTTCTGGTCACCCTGCCTCAGTTTCCCCAATGCTGTGATTGCAGGCATATATCACCATGTTTAGCTCACTGCTGTATTTAAGAGACCTTAAGTTCCACAATTATTACACTCAAATGGTCTGAAATGACTGCTAAAGGGAGATAATGGAAGTGTACTCGAACCTGAGTTAATCATATCTGACTGAAAACTGTACCTCCCCTGTTCTCAACCTTCTTTCCCCCAACCCCTACTCTCCCGTATCCTCCTCCATTTTAAAGATTTATTTTATTTTGTTTTTTTTTAAGTATATACATTTTTTTGGTAAGCAATTAAAAAAAATATCATTACTTTAAAAAAGCAAATGCCATAATAATTATTTCCCTGTGATGAATTAAGAATGTCTTACTTGACATGCACTTATCATTTAGTAAATATTTGTTCAAACTTTACTATATGCAGAATACTCAGTAGTGAGGTGATATGAAGGTGATAAGGAAAACCAAAAATAATGTTTGGGAGATTGCTGGGTAACATGTGAAAAACAAGTAATTATAACCAAGGCCATCCCCCCTCTCTCTGCTAAAGCACTTTAATATACGGGAGACTGATTATTTTCTTATGTGTAGATGGAAAGGTGGCATGTGTTTAATACTAGGCTACAAGATTAAAGATTGAAGAAGAAAACGTATCAGCTCTTCCAAAACTTCGATGTTATGCTTGCTTTTCAATCCAGCTTCCATTTAAATTGGTTTATAAATAATAATGCTGCCTATTGCATCGTCCAGTTGCTGCCTAAGAATGCAGCTTGCAATAACTTTTTTTTTAATCTTTCTTAGGCATAATTGTAAGTTAGTTTGCACTATACTTGAAAGGGATGCTTTCTAGAATGTAATTCATTAATTACCCGAATGAGACCAACTCCTTGATTTCTACGGCTTTACAGTCACATATTTGAATTGCAATTCTGTCCTGTAGCTTCTGTCTCCAGCCCTATCCCCAAGAAGACCTTCTGAGCCTTGGTATAAATTTTCACACAAGTCCCTTCAGAGCATGCGTGGGTTCAGCAGTTGGCACTCAGTCCTCTTAACATAGTTTTTGTTTAAAACTACCGAATTTCTCCATTGGTGAGCAACTTGGTGAAACATTGCCAGTCACTGAGGGGTCACCCTGTGCCTTAGATCGGATGCCCATTTACAACACAATTATCGAGTTGTATGTGTTAACAATATTCTCAATAGTGTAAAAAGTATTATATTGGTTTACACCTGGGCAGCACATTTTACCAACTTCCCTGTGGTGTTTATTTGTAATACCTTGCCTTTGAATTATGTCATCAGTTTATCCCATAGGATACCATCGGAAACAGTCCTGTGGGGCTCTGTGGTGTATTTACTGGAAGGGTTCAGTGGCAGGCTCACAGTTTAATAGAGAATCCTTCTCGAAGGGTCTGGCAGGAAAGGTTCCCAGCTCTTTGGTAGAGCAATTGATATATCTTTATCTTGCAAACACAGTAAATTACATAACTATTCACGCTGTTCTGCCCCTGCTGGCTGATCACAACCTGGTGACAGATTGGAGCTCTCTGTTGTGTGCCTTGGCTTTTACGGCATAAATGTTCTATATTCATCATCCTGGTTTCATGCCATGTTTTATTACCCTTAATATTTCATTGCTTTAAATTTCATCCCAACTAAAAACATATTTTATTTTTCTACTCTGTGTTTCTTCATGAGATAGAATGCCTTAAATTATTTCTCGATAAAGGCAGTTTTTTTTTTTTTTTGGTTAAGATAAGCAGTAATCATTAAATATTAAATTGAAAATTTTTAATCTTTAACAGTAAAGAATTCAAAGAACGTTAGTGAAGTAGCCTATTGGAATGGACAGGATGAAAAATGACAAAAAAAAGAGAGAGAGAGAGAGAAATGAGAAAATGCTGGTGAAAGAGCAGACTTTGTTCAGTACTTGAAAGAGAGGTCAAGCCACTGAGAAACTCATTTGAGTAACTTGACCGGTTGTTAGAAGACATGAAAGACTTATAATAAGTAGAAATACATATTGGAAATACATTGAAGTTGAACAAGGAGGACAGAACATGTATTTTCCACCTTTGCCTTTATTAATTTCAGCTACCTTTTTACATCACAAATTTTGTCCCTGCTGTTAAACTCCAAAATTCAGGCAGATAGTAATTAAACAACCAACTCCAGGAACTTGGTTCCTGTGCAGATAGAGTATTATACTTGAAGTAGCTGCTGGTCATATGATGTTTGATGATATCAGAGTTATCTAATGAAATCTTAATCAATATAAATCATATTCTGAGTAAACCGCATCCTATCTTTGTTGTAGCATCACTAAATGTCAGAGTCAGACATTTAGTACTATCTTTTTTTTTTAAGGTTTATTTATTTATTATGTATACAGTGTTCTGTCTGCACATATCTCTGCAGGCCAGAAGAGGGCACCAGATCTCATTACAGATGGTTGTGAGCCACCACATGTGGTTGCTGGGAATTGAACTCAGGACCTTTGGAAGAGCAAGCTGTGCTCTTAACCTCTGAGCCATCTCTCCAGCCCATGACATTTATTACTATCATAGTGTAATATCACTAAGTGTTATGCCTTCCTGAGTTCAGACCCAGAAGAGCAGAGGGCACAGACCCTCAAGGTGGCTCCCTACTATTGCAGTGAGGGCAGGGTTTCATGGAAGGAAAATTCATTAGCTCATTAAAAAGATGATTATTCTTCCCATCCATTTAGCATGCCTTAAGGTGAGTCAGCTTTCCGGGGGATTCAGTCTTTTGGCTAGGTTATTGACAGGCTTAGGTAGATGAACTCTTATGTATTGGGTAGTTCGTATGTTAGTCTCTACCCAGGGCCACAGGTACATTCTATTCTTTTGACGAGAAGCAAAACTCTTTCCCTTAAGGGGACTCAATGTAACATTCCCTCCTTTGATCCTTAACATCATTTAGGAGATGGGATGAAATTAGGGAGTATATAATAACCCATTTCACCAAGAAAATCCAGTGATCCGGGTAGACACTGTTCACCAGAAGTGATTGGTGTCTGGACTTGCATTTCAGTGGCACCCTCACTTCCAGCCTCCAGGCAAGGTCTTGGTTTAGGAGACAGTGAGAAACCAGGGCTTCTTCCTGGTACTGCTGACCCGAGGACCCAGGACATTCCTGGAGATGCGGCTTTGGTCCCTGACCTAAGCCACCTGTTCATTTTCTATCTCCTGTCCTTATTACTACCACCTGTCATAAATGTACAGTAATAATTTCCCAAGAGCTAATAATATGAGGGAAGGGTGGCTGTTCTTTCTAATCAAGTTCATCTCCCTATAGTTAACATCACTTTAGATGTGGCACATGTTAAGAAGCTTGGTGATTCAGTTCTGCTGTTCTTGCATCATTTCTGTCGGTGGGTAGGATGATGGAGACTCACAGGCTACACCCTGCATGTCCTGTTGTCTTTATTTGCATAGTCTTTGATGGGACCAAAGCATTTGCAAACCAAAAGCAAAGAAAATAAAGGTTATAAGCATTTTATTCCAGACCGTATGTTGAATCATCTAAACTTTTCTTTTTAGAATAAAAAAGATTAAGCACAAGCATACTGGCAAAGCCTAAAACACCCCCATGGCTTTGCACAGTGGGGGATAGCATCCTCCCAACGGAATAAGCTATATCTACAAAGTAAGTTTATCAGTGTGGGTGGAAAATTCATTATTTTTTTTTAAAACATCATATATAAAACAGACCATGCAACCTAAGACTGCAATTCGTCACCCTGTGGCTGAGAGTGGAATAAATAACAGGAAGGATGTGAAAGTTTCAAAATTCTTCTCCAGTTTTCTCATTACTATGTAGATAAGGCTAATTTCAAAGGATCTATGTGACTGGAGATATGGCTTAATGTTAGAAATTAATGAGGCACGTTTTTTTCAGTATTTAAATCAGTGCTTGGTATTAAGTTAAAAACTTGTCAGGGCAAATTAGTTATTTTAGATCTTAAGGATTTCACTTTGCTTTGGTCAGTAGTATATTGGGTGGGAGAGGAGTTTGCTGTATCGGGGTAAGTGGGGGTCCCTTTTCTTCTTGCTACAGGCTTTCCTATGAATGAAATGGACTAAGGTGGGGAGAAGAGAGTATTTTGAGTTACTGACTTTTCCCTCAGCAGAAATGACTGGTATGATGGAGACTTGGGGTGGAACCAGGTCTGCTTTGTGCAGCCACTTTGTCCGCTCTCTCGGGAAGGCCCCGCTGCCGGTGGGGCACCTGTGCTCATCTCTTTCTGAACCGTCATGCTCTTCTGACTTCCCACTGGTTGTGAATACAGGCAAGTAAGAGAAAAAGAAACACACTTGGGCTGTATCAATTCAGTTAGCACTGTCTTCATGTTCTCAGGGAGAGCAGAGAAAAACACATCAATGCTTGAAGCATCAGAAATGGCACTCACTCTCAGGGAACTGCAATGCCCTCATGGAAACGCTCTCAGGAAGAAATTGCAACTAGGAAACAATCAGGCACACAATTCATTAAAATCAGCTGGGTTTTCTCTCTATGTAGATGGGCAGTAAAGATGCATGTATCCTTCTCCAGGTATGGAAAACTGTTGAGATTGTGATCAACAGATTCAGCATAGGCAGCTTGAATTGGAAAGCTCACATCCTGGGCTCTTAGTTAACTCTGCAACGATTACTTAGAGGGATGCAGATTCATTTTCAGACCAAGAGCTCAGCAGCACTGCCCCCAGCTCACAGCTCCAGAGATGAAAGGTATCATTTATAAAGGGTTCCATTTGCCTTTGAAGGCTCAAATGCCTTTTCTCATCCCTCCCCCCAATTTGCCTTGACATCCATTTGAGACTAAAAGATTATTCAGTTTAAAATGAGAACTTGTAAGTACTAGGACTGTTTCTTAGATGATATACTTGGTTGCCTTTTTAAATAAGAGAGGATGATTTTCTTATGAGATAGGAGAAAGGAGTGCTTTTGACTTCAGATCTTTGCTTTTTGGAAGATACCATTATTTGTCAATTTGTGGTTTTTGTTAAGCTTTTTGCTTTAGAAGACTTTAGAAAGTTTTGAAACATAGTTCAGAATTCTATGCACAATTTCATCAAAAAGCTAGTAATATTATATGTTAGGTGCTGGGACAGAACAGGAGCTGAGTATTTGACATACACCTTTCTTAATAGCCTTGCTGTTTAGTTAGGAACATAAAATACAGAAATTGCTTTTGTATTCTTGCAGAACACACACTCTCACAGTCATGACCCAAAGCTTTTCTGTAGACATCATTTAATCTGACCCTAGGTAGGGAAAGCTAACACTGAACTTGTGAACATTTTACCCTATGTGAGATTATGATTGATTGTTTCATAATAAAAAGTGTAACTTGTATAAATATTAATCACAGACTCTTCTCAGCTGTCACTTTCCAGTTTCCAAACTTTGGCTGTGACTTTTATCTTTTGAGTACTTGCCTGCATTTGCCTCTTTCCTTGTCAGCCCCCAGCGTTTCACCAGATGACGAAGGTGAAAACCACTCTGCTCAACCAGAGCGGATAAAGCGGCGACTATAAGGTTAACCACAGTTCCCTCTGTCAATCATAAAGTCTTTTTGTTTTAGATGAAAGAGTGAACATTTGATCTCTGTCCCTGGCTTCCTTTTAGATGGAAGCCATATCCTTTACCTGATTTTGAAAAATGATCGCGTTCCCTGAGCCATCTCCATCTACGGGGCGTTTTGATCACTGGGTTAGAAACTGCTCTTGCCACAACAATTTTGGGGGGTGGGGAAAGGAAAATTAACTGGGCTTAGGAGTTGGACACGTGAGAATGAACAGACACAAGCACCGTGAAGTTGAGCTAGTCGTTCCCTCAATTATAATCACAAAGTGCCGCCATCCCCTCTGGAAAAATTCCACGCGGCCATAGGTGCAGTGACCCAGTCTTTCAGTCCCGGGTCTGGAGAATGTGAAATGATTTTGGTTATGTCTATCTGAGAGACCTCCAGTGCTGACCCTGGAGTTATCAAGTGGAGATCAGAAACAAGGCAGCAGGGTCTGTCACCTTTGGAAGAAACAAGATTTGTGAAAAGCACAGCTCCTGAGCTGGGTATTTCAACAGAATTAAGTATGGGGTGGGTAGGGGATGGAATATAGATGCTGCTATCAAAATGGATGGGAGGCTGCAAGCGGCAGCTAAGCTGGTGTGCCTACTTACTCATGCTTCCATCACTATTAAAATGCAGTTCTGGGTCTTTCACGCTGTAAAAATGATTTTGGTCACAATGCATTGAAAACATAATGGAATAAATAGAAGAAAGATCAGTTTTCTGCTTGTAGCTCTGCTCAGATTCAGGATTTATTATTTTTAAAGTTAGTATATAAAAATCCCTTTGGAGGAATCTCCTGAATTTCAAGCAGCCTCCTTCTTGAGGAATGTCTTCTGAAGTTGAACTTAACTACAATGGAAATGCAACGTGGAAACACAGTATAAATTAGACTGGTTCTCTTTTTATATCACGTTGTGTGTTCCTATAGCAACCCCTCCAATTTTCCTTGCCCTTTATTGACCAGATATATTTTTAGTGACTCCTCACAGGCTCACAGCAGAATAAAAATGATGAAGACAAAACACACACACACACACACACACACACACACACACACACACAATCTCCACACATATATGAGATCAGATGGGAACTGGAGCCACTCCTTGCTCCTTTTCTATCATGGGTTCACTGATTATAGATGTCCCCATGGATTCAAATATGTCATGGACTTTCATTTTCTTAAATTAGTGATTAGTGAACTTGCAATCCAGGAATTTCACACACAGTCACGACCATATTTTTATTCACAGAAACTGAATTCTTAGACAAAAGCTAGCCCATGACTATGTATGCTTGCCCAATTTAGTCTATATTTACCCAACCTATGCTTACAGCTACTGCTCTGTCAAGAGAAACATAAATATTAATGAAGTAAGTATCTTCTAGTGAAGGGGATATTCAGGGAGTGCTCTTTATCTGTCAAAGCTGACTTAATCAGCCCACACTTTTCTGGACAGATCAAATGTTTATAAAGTCACAAATTGACATTTATCTGACAATTTTTGTATTCCCATCACACGGCTTTCTTTATTAGGCCTTGGTATTTCAATATACCATAGGTTTTTCTGTGGAGAAATTAAACATACAATCTCTCCCTTTTCAAGTGAAGTTGTAATAAGTAGGAGGCATAGCTCATGACCCTTTCAAGGGTTATTTGGGTGTGAACAGTAAACACTTGGCTATGTAAAATGGTTGTGGTCAGCCACAGAATCATCTTTGTACCCCTGTCTGTTGGGAGATAAACTATACCACAAACAGAGTCATTCCTAAGTCACTTATGACAAAGTCTGTTGGAAATCCAGGAAGAAATGCTTTTGTTATATCCAGCAAGACGTTAGCATGTGATGAAGTGGTTCCTTCCTTCTTGTACCTTTGTTTCCATCCAAAATCTAAAATAAATAAATAAACAAACAAACAAATAAATAAATAAATAAACAAACCAGAGGCACTCGGTTTCTCTCAAAATTAAATGTAGGTATTTCCAAGAAATAAAAAAATAAAATGTACATATTCAAACACACAGGCACATACATACTTCAAGTGATTGGCAAGAATGAGAGGAAAATGGTTTCTATTTATGGCTAACATTTCCCTAGGAAATGCCAAAAACACCCATGAAGTATGAAGTTGGCCACAGTATTTTCACTCTGTGGTAGGAGTCCCTGTTTACCAGTGCCATGCTTCTTATAAAAGTTATCAGATGATTGAAATACTAAACACCTCGTAATCTTTACAAAATTATCTTTAATTTTTCAAATTATAATTTGATTACGATATTCTCCCTTCCATTTCCTTCCTCCAAACCCTGCCATAAATGCCTCCCCACTCAAATTCATGACCTCTTTTTTTTCTAAAACAAAACAAAACAAAACAAAATCTATTTATCGCTGAATGCAGTTTGTTCAGTGTGTATACTACTTCCTGTACGTGTTCTCAGGGCTGTCTATTTGGCACGAGACGACTGATGGTTGTGCTCTTCCCTTGGAAGGACCATCTCTTCTGTTCCCAGATTTCCTCAGTGGCCTGTCATTCTTGGTGTGGATTTGAGGTCTCGTGGGCTTTTCTCCATCCAGTTTGTCATGTTCACTGGTGTCATCCTTGTTCAGCTGATATTCGTCATGTTGGTGAGACTCTTTTGGTGTGGCTTCTGATATCACTAGGAGACACGATCTCAGAAAAACCCCCTGATCCTCTGACTCTCACAGCCTCTCCACCCCTCTTCCACAACATTGTCTGAGCCTTAGGTGCAGGAGAGTTTCATAGATGTATCTATCCACTGGGACTGGGTTCCAAAACTCTGCATTTTTATATGTTGTGGTTTTCTGTAACCCTCTCTCTTTGTTGCAAAGACAAGTTTCCTTGATGACTACACTGATATATGGGTTCAAAGACAAGTATTTATAGATTGTTGTTAGGAATATGCTGGTTTAGTAAATTAGTAGTTGTAGATTCTCTTCCATTAACCATGATTGCGCTAATACTGAGTAGTTAGTCAGGTTTCCAGTACCAAGCATGATCTCCCTCCCACTGAGCAGGTCTTAAATCAAATTAAAGAGCTGTTGGTTACCAACAAGTATTAATGCCACTACTACACCATCAGGGCTATTATGCCATGCTGGTCATTGGTTTGGTTCATAGGCATTGTAGGTGGGTACGATTGTTGGTTGCCTCCCTCCTTCGGAACCTTGCATGGCTTCTTCTGTTACCATGAAAGCTCCTCCACAGGAAAGGGGCATTCAGGTCGGTTCCAGCTCAGAGGTACATCATAATCTTTAAAAGAATTAAAATATCACTTGTAAAAGTTGGAATCAGAAGCTTGAAATCCAAAAGCCAAAGGCAGGAAAAAAGCAAAAAGTCTGATGCATCCTCTCTCTCTCTCTCTCTCTCTCTCTCTCTCTCTCATAAATAACCAGATGGTCAGACTGATACACAACAGTATTTACTACCACAAGAAGGCACAGCCAGGTTTGCAGACAACCCTATGAAGACCTTTTCTATCTTTATTTATCCTACCTATTCTATCTTTATTTATTCTCCTTATTCTATCTTTATTCTACCTTTCTTGTAGCTTGTCTTTCTTGTTGGATTTTCTTAAGACCACCAGCCCCCAAATAATCACACAGAGACTTACTGTTAATTATGAAAGTTTGGCCTTAGCTTAGGCTTGTCTCAATAGCTCTTATAACTTAAATTAAGCAATTTCTATTAATCTACACTTTTGCCACGTGGCTGTTTACCTCTCCTCAGTACCGTGCATCTGACTTACTCCCCATCTCTCTGTCGAAATCGTGTGCACCTAGATTCATCCCCTCTCTGCCCAGAAGTCCCAGCTTACATCTCCTGCCTAGCTATTGGCCATTCAGCTCTTTATTAAACCAATCAGGTGCCCTTAGGCAGGCAAGGTAAGACAGTGGCACACCTTTACACAATTTTCTCAAATATCCTGTAATAGATTTTTTTTTAAAGAGAATTCTGGAGACAGAAAGCAAGTCCATCTTAATGGTATGATGCATTATTAGTAAGCCTATAAGAAATGCTCCCAGACTGAAATTGTTACTCTCAATTACAGTCATTCAAATATTTTGTCATATCAGTCTCTACAGTTCTTCTGGGAAACTAATGCCCATGATATATCCAGCTGTGGGATACCTCATTTTCCTTCTGGTTCTTTCAAATGTGATGAGACTCAAATTGAGCATAGATTTGAAATGGAGTTTCATTACATAAATTAACCAGTCTTTTCATACCCTTCTACACACTTAACATGCTTTATTTTCATTTTCACCTGTTTACTTATGTATCTCCTAAATTTAATAATGGGCTTGGATTCACAAATTACTAAGTTCACAAAAACATTTTGCATTGTGACTTGTTCTTGTGTGTTGGTTTTTGAAGACTGAATATGCCAGAGGCTATAGGGAGAGAAAGGTAATACCACCGGCAGAGATTGGCCCCCAAACAGAATAGAACCCTGTAGTAATTTTGTCTGGTCTGTTCGGCATCTTCTCCATTGAGATTTTTCTTTTCCTACTTGAAACTTACCATGGTAGCATCCCTGTCACACCACATTGCTAGGCCAGGAGTGGCAAAATAACTCAAGATAAGCCAATCAGAGGTCAGAGTTGTTTTTGTTTTGTGAGATCGACAGAAGCATTGGAATTGGCTTTTCTTTATACCCTAAGGCCACTAAGGACAACGTGTGCTGCCACCCTCCAGACAACATAGCCAAGATGAAGGCCTACCAAAGAAAAGGAGAGTTCAGTGGTGGGAAGAAAATTCAACAGACTTCCTAATGACGTCACACCATTCCTGGATTACTCAATGCTTCAGGCTGAATGTCTCATAGATTTTATAGACAGATAAACCAATGTTATGTTTATTGTCACTGCTTAAGTTTGTTTCAGGAAGAGTTTCACAGGCAACCTAACAGGGCTTGGCTAATCCATGGGATTTTGTGACATTTATAAAGTCTCCCAAGAGAATGCAATGCACAAGTGACTAACACAGAAGGACTAGTGCCAAGACTCTCTGCCTCCCAGATATTATGGAGCTGTAGCCTCTGCCTCTGCTTCTGGAAGAAGGTTTGATTTCTCTACAAATCGATTCTGTATGTATTCTGTGACTTCTTTACTTCTGCATGGTGGCAGCTTGAGCCTTGCATAGACCAGTGTTGTGGAGCTCATTTTTTGCTGACTTTTACTTCAAGTAGCCACTGTCATTTTTTTTTGAATGATTTTAAGCAAAATGTAATTTTTAGTTTTTTAAATTAGCCTACATAGTAACAGGCTTCCATTGGGGATTTAAATACACATCTAATTCTGGTTGATTCTCTCCCTGCCTGCATCTGTCCCTCAGCTACCTGTCCCTGACTCACCCATCACACCAATTTGTCCTCAGTGTCCTCCACTTCCACTTTGTTCTGTTATCTTCCTCATTGCCTTTCTTAATGTCTCTGTTTTTCCAGTTGCATGATCCTCCTTTTAGATTGCTGGCCTTTACCCATGCCTCTTCCCTTCTTGATATGTATATTTAACTGTTAGCGTCTAGAATCTATTATTCCCCCCTTACCTTTACACAGTCTTAGGGTTTCTGCTGCCATGAAGAGACACAATGACAGCAGCACCTCTTATAAAAGAAAACATTTATTTGGGTGGCTTACAGTTCAGAAGTTCAGTCCGTTATCATCATGGTGGGACATGGTGGCATGCTGGTAGATATGGTGCTGGAGAAGGTGCAGAGAGTCCTACATCTTTGATCCATAGGCAACAGGAAGTGAACTGAAACACTGAGTGTGGTTTGAGCATATATGAGACCTCAAAGCCCACCCCCACAGTGACACACTTCCTTCAACAAGGCTACACCTACTCCAACAAAGCCACACCTCCTAATAGTGCTACTCACTATGAGCTTATGGGGACCAATTACATTCAAACTACCACACACTCTTCTTTAGTGATCTCTTTCTAGTTGCCTGATTCTACATTTCCTCCTGGTTGAACACACAGAAAGATTCAAGTCTAGGATCCATGTATAAGGAAGACCATGTAACATTTGTCTTTCTGTGCCTGGATTACTGCACTCATAATTTGTTTCTAGTTCCATTAATTGGCAGATTTTATCGTTCAATTTTTCTGTACAACCGAATAAAATTTTATTGTTTATATGTATCTCATTTTCATTATCTTTTCTTTAGTTGATGGACATCTGTGCTGATCCCATTTTCCAGCCATTGTAAATAGTGTCAATAAACATGAATGAGTACCTACCTCTTGTTGTAATATATGGAGGGAGTCCTTTGCAATGGAGTACCTGGGTCATATGGTAGTTCCAGTTCTAGCTCCTAGAGGACTCTGCACACTGATTTCCATCATGTTTGTGTCAGTTTACGCTCCAATTAGGAGTAAATTAGAGTTTCTCTTTCCCTACATCCTCACCAACATTTGTTGTCTTTTCTGGTTTTTGTTTAGTTTTTTTTGTTTGTTATTTATTTATTTATTTATTTATTTATTTATTATTCCTAATGATTGCCATTTTGCCTGGAATGAGATGGAATTTCAGAGTACTTTCAATTTGCATTTTCCTGATTCCTAATGATGTTGAACACTTTTAGAAAGGATTGATATGCCATTGAACTTCTTTTGAGAATCCCCCATTGAGATCTATAACCTGTTTTGTGACTGGGTTGCTTGTTTTGTTTTCTTGGTGGTTGTTTTTTTTTTTGTTGTTGTTTATTTGTTTTTAGTGCTTGGTGTATTTTAGATATTGATCCTCTGTTGGACGTGTACTTGACAAGGGTTTTTCCATCTCATTCTGTGTGCGGCATCTCCACTCAGTTGAATGCTTCCTTTGCGGTACAGAAACCTTTGATGGTTGTGAGGTCCTGTTGTCAATTGTTGGTGTCATTTTCTGAGTGACAGATATCGTTCAGAAAGCCCCTGCCTGTGCCCGTGTTCTGTAGCACACTCTATACTTTCTCTTTATGCACTTTCAAAGTTTCAGATTTTACAGTGAGATCTTTGATCTTTGAGCTTTTTGAAGCTGATTTTTGTTCAGGGTGACAGATATGGATGTACCCACTTTTCTTTTCACACCATTTGTTGAAGATGGTATCTTTTCTCCAGTATGTATTTTTTTGTGTGTCTTTGTCAAATATCTGATGGTCATATGTAGTGGTGTGAATGAGAATGTCTCCCATAAACTTGGGTAATTGAATGCTTGATTCCCAGTTGGTGGTGAGGTTTGGGGAGGTTGTGGATCTGTTAAGACATGGAGCCTTGATGAAGGATGTCATTGAAGGTAGACTTTGGATTTATAACCTTGCCCCACTTCTGGTTCACTCTCCTTGTGTTTCCTGTGTGACAAAAATATGATCAACCAGCGTCCTGCTCTGGCCACCTGTTTCTGTGACTTCCTTGACATTATGGACCCACCCCCCTTTGGAACTATAAGTCAAAAATAAGCTCTTTGTTCTATAAGTTGCTTTTAGTAATGATGCTTATCACAACAATAGAAAAGTAATCAATACACCATAATTGTGTGGACTTAATATGGGTTCTCTTCTATTCTATTAAAAATAGACTATTTTCAGTCCAGTCCATGATTTTTTTTTTTTTTTTTTACTATGTGCTTTAGATTGCTGTGGTATAACACCCTGACTAAAGTAACTTAGAAAGAAGATGTTATTTGGGGCTTATAGTTCCAACAGGATAGGAATCTACCATCATCATAGAAGGGAGCATGGCAGCAGACAGGCAGGCAGGCAGTCATGGTACTGGAACAGTGGCTGAGAACTCATAGCCCAATTTACAAGCAGGAGACAGAGCACACACTGAGAATGGCATGAGTCTCTTGAAACCTAAAAGCCCGGCACAAGTGCCACCCCTCCTCTAACAAGGCCACACCTCCTAATAGCTCCCAAACAGTTCCATGAACTGGGAACCAAGTATTCAAACATATGAGCCTATGGGGGGGTCATTCTTACTTTTGAATTATTTATTTATTCTTTCATACAATATATCCCAACTGCTGCCTCCCCTCCTTTCGCTCATGCCAGTCTCCTCCCATCTCCCTTGTTCCCCAGATCCACTGCTTCTCCATTTCCATTTAGAAAAGAGAAATCTTCCCAAGGATATCAATGGAACACAGCCTAACAAGATGCAATAAGACCAGGCACAAACCCTCATAGCAAGGCTGGACAAGGCAACCCAGTTAGAGGAAAAGGACCCAAGAATAGGTGAAAGAGTCAGAGATACCCCACTCCCATGGTGAGGAGTCCTACAAAACCCCAAGCTAAATAACCACAATGTTTATGCAGAGTACCTAGTACAGACCCATGCAGTCTCTATCATTGCCATTTCAGTCTCTGTGAGCCCCTATGAGCTCTGCTTAGTTGATTCTGTGGGCCATGTTTTGCTGGTGTCCTCAACCCTTTTGATTGCCACAATCCTTCCTCCTTCTCTTCTGCAGGATTCCCTCATCTCCACCTCATGTCAGTTTCTACATCTGTTCCCATCAGCTGCTGGAGGAAGCCTCTCTGATAACGGGCTAGGCACAAATCTGCTAGTATAGCAGAGTATTGTTAGGAATCATTTCATTGACTTTTTTCCTAGATGTGTTTGGTTCTACTCTAGGTCTTTGTGCCATCCAGCTTCTGGTTTCTGGCTATCTAGGCAGTGTCAGGCATGGGCTTCCAATTAGACTAGTCAAGCTCTCAGTCTTTGTAGTCCCAGAACATCTTTAAGGCAGGATAGGAGTTATAGTATAGTTTGTTATAGTATAGCTTGAGTTTGAGTATGGTCAGGCCTCCAGTATTGTTTTTGCTCAGGATTGCTTTGGCATTTCAGGGTCTTTTATGTTTCCATGTGAATTTAAATTTTTTTCTACTCATGTGATGAATGAGATGGGGATTTTATTTGAGATTGTGTTGAATCTGTATTTTTGCTTTCTTTAATAATTTTAAACTTATCTGTCATCATCTTTCAAGAAAATTCACACAATGTTACCACCATAGATTCCCAGAAAAAAAAATGTTTCTTTCTGTTCATGGATCTCTCTTTTCTCTCCTACAATTATCTCTTTCTGGCATAGGGCCAAATTACCTTTTCTTGGTTCACTTGTAGAGTGAGAGCTAGTATACAAGGTGGCTTAGTAAGAGTTTCTGTTGCTGTGGTAAAACACCGTGATCCAAAGCAGTTTGGGGAGGAAAGGGTTTATCTAGCTTATACTTCCACATCACATTTCCTCAAAGGAAATCATGACAGGAGCTTAAGACAGGAGCCTAGAAGCAGGAACTGAAGCAGAAGCCATGGAGGAGTGCTGCTAACTGACTTTTTACCCATGGCTTACTCAACCTGCTTCCTTAAACCATCCAGGACTACCTGCCCAGGAGTATCACTGCCCACAATGGGCTGGGCCTTCCCACATCAACCATCAATCAAGAAAATGCCCCACAGTCTTGCCAACTGGCCAATCTTATGTCAGCATTCTCTCAGTTGAGGTTCACTCCTCTCAGATGACTATAATTTGGGTCAAAATGACAGAAGCAAAACAAAAAACTACGTGGTACACAGGCAACCTAAAAAGGATGGCATAGATGAAAAGACAATAATTAGAATCTAAGATCTAGGAAGTGATGAAAATCATAACAATGGCCAAGTACCAAGAAAACTCATGTGCTTTTTCATGTTATCAGGGTCTCATTTCTTAACCTTCCCATAACTAACTTTTCTGTTCATGCTGTGTTCACTGGAGCACTTAGAGGATCCTTTGCAAACTTTGTCCCACCAGTACTGTGCTCTGCCATACTCATAGCAAGATTAATGGATGGAGATTAGTACTGTCTGCCTTTGACATAAGAAGATGAGTAAGGATTACAGCAGGAAATAGTGATACTTTCAAGGTACAGTAATTCAGAGGTAAAATTCTCAAAGTAACTGTTTACAATTCTGTGGGTGAACATCCGTTAATATAAAATGAGGTCGAGTGACAGTGCAAACATTGTTTCCTCCCTCAGACTGACAGGCATCATTATGTTCTTGGTTCACAAGGGAGAATATTATTTTCATAATTGTGCTAGATCTGCCCAAATCCCTACTAACTAGATTATTTTCCACTAAATATTGTTTGTTTCTCCTTTTAAAACTTAAATTCATGACTCCCAGAGACAATTGGCATAGAATTAAATTGTTTCAACATAAATTCAAATATTATGTTTATAAGTATTTCCCAGATAAATTATACCTTAAAATTAACAATATTAAGCATGGCAGTTTTATGAATAAGTACAATTTTATATAATGCATTTTAATGTCTACATGCCTTAGAACTTTATTTAACTTCTTTATTCTTTGAAATAATACATTCAAATGTATTCTGGCTGCCCTTTCTCCTTTAGGGGAGATTTTTTTTTAACCATAGGCTTCAATATCCACACCCCTGTCTTATCCTTTCAAACAGATTTGGCCTACAGTTAAATTAATTCTATCTGAGATACTTTGCCTGTATTTTCATTCTTTTTGTACTTCAAGTAATCTTATTTTCACCTTTAGTTAAACCTCCAATGTCTGCAAATCCCTTAAAGGGTTTTGATGCCTGGAGCATACATTAACACGATGTTGCCCCATAGCTTTTTTAAATTCAGCTTTGAAATGTTCAGCTCTCCTGCTATAGCAATTAAAGGACAAACCAGAATTTGCCTGCTCCTCCTCTCCCAGCCCAAACGAGGCTGAAGTGAATTTGTATTATGGAACATGTATACATTTTATGTATTTTTCCCAAGATACAAATGAATTGTTAACAATAGTTTCAGTATCTTAAAACCTGGAGTTTGCCTCGGTATATCATTTAATTCTTTCACATTAGGAAAACAATACCTAATCTAGAAGGTGATACACTAAAGATCATGTAACTGGTAATTGCTGTGAACTTTGCTTTTTTTTATTTTGAGTTGTGGCAACTCCACATAAGTGTGTAATAAATAGTAATATCTTGATAGTCTAAAGCCCTAGAAATAAATATATGCTATACTGAATTAAATGCCCCATTTGTATATGTTACCATAGAATTCTGCTAAGTTTCTAAACTAATAACTTCAGGGGGTGCTTTGCCTGAGCTAAAATTTTCTATCATGCATTTGTTTTTTCAAATGTTGATGTTTTATTAGACAGCTGTGTTTCAATATGCAAAAACATTATCCTTCACATAGTTGTAAATGTGTAAGTCTTAAAAGAATATGAGGGGTTGGGGATTTAGCTCAGTTGTAGAGTGTTTGCCTAGCAAGCTCATGGCCCTGGGTTCAGTCCTCAGCTCCGGGAAAAAAAAAAGAATATGAATAATTCTATACAAACAATTATTTTATTACATTCTGATTATAAACTAAAAGCACCCATAAAATGCAGAAAATACTCAGTTAAAATTTGATAAATAACCTGTTTTAGTCCAGTGATGATTACTATACAAAACTTGATATGTGTCTTTAAAATGTTTCTCTTGAGTAGCTGCACAATCCAAGCCCCTTAATCATACATATCATAGACAAAACATTCTTAAATTTATTTAAATATAATTAATTATTTCCCCGTTTCCTCTCTCTAGTCCCTCCCATATCCTCCCACTACTAATTCTTTACCAAAAGCCTGGTAAAATGAATCATCCTAGGGAGTGAAGTACATCTCTATTTATATATAGTATGCGTTAAAGAATGAATCATTTAAAATGCAGCAACAGTTGTATTGCCTGAAAAAAAATCTAGGATTCCTCTGAATTCCTGTTTACAAGGCAAAGTATCTGGAATAATTGACCCGGTTTCCTACTCCTTCCTCACTAGCCACGTGGGAGAGTTGCTTGAGAAAAGTCCTTATTGGGGTAAATACCCACTAAGACTCAGAATTGTTCCCTATAATGGAACCCAATATTTCCCCATATCTCATCTTTGTGGAATTATTGCACAGTATTACATAGTCTCAAGGATCTGAATTTTCTGGGACTTCCACTATTTCTCTCTCATCTTATTAGCACTAGAAATATTCAAACCTAATAAAAATGTAATTAAAACGTGAAAATTTAAGAAACATTCCCTTTACTAGGTCCATTTCATCATCATTATTCTTTCACCTTCTAGATTGTGTATATTTCTTTGAAAATGAAGACTTATCACTTCTTACATTGCCTTTAAAACAACAAACATCCAAATACGTACACAAACAGGAATTCTAATTGCAAGCTTTCAAGTCATATGTAGGACATATCAGTTTCATGACAAAGTGACTTTACGTACGATGTTTATGTTCACTTTTCTACCTTTCATATTTCCTCTGATAACCAGATACACTGGCTCTGGTTGATGATAACGTGATGATGCCCTGTATTTGACAAACTGATATATTTCTTAACATTTCCTTTTTTTTTTCAAACTGTTGTCATTTGCCTTTCTGTCCTCCAACCCTTTGACATTCTAAGACTCACATCTAGACTAGACTATCCCCCCACAGTCCCTTGTAGCCGGAAGTTTCTCCGGTCCTGCCCAGCACCATGGTTGGGGCAAATATCTCCCACCAGAGTTCCATAGCCACTTGGTCCCAATTAAACACACAGAGGCTTATATTATTTACAAACTGGATGGCCTATGGGTCAGGCTTCTTGTTAGCTAGCTCTTATAACAACTCAACACATTTCTATTAATATATATGTTGCCACATGACCTTGACGTTACTGGTGTCTCTCTGACTCTGCCTTTCTCCTTCCTGTATCTCTGCTTGGATTTCCCCACCTGACTCTAAACTACCTTGGCATAGGCCAAAGCAGCTTATTTATTAGCCAATGAGAGCAATACATATTCACAGCATACAGAAAGACATCCCACAGCAGCCTCTTTTTAATATCTTTTCCTTTATATTTGCCTCTATTTCTCTATAAATAGTTTCTAGTGGAACGCTAGATTTTTCTAAATGGTTATTTTTCTCTTAACCAATACAAAGCCCTTTGTGCTGGCTACAGCATGTTTAAAAGCAATCAATTGGATTTCATTAATTCCCTCCTTGGACGTTTGCATTCACTACATACCAAATCCAGTCCTCACGTCCTTTCAAGTCTATTAGATAACATTTTTTTTTATTCTTTCCGTTTTAGTTATATTCTAACTATGGAAAAACATAATTTATTCCAGTGATTTTTATATGTCTTGATAGATGTTTCTTATGAATATTTGCAACAGAATTGCAAAACTGGTGATTTGCCTAGTGTGCCATAGAATTGCCTCTTTGAGCTAATATGGTATTACTGGATCTTCTAAGGGCACGTGCGCGCGTGCGTGCATGTGTGTGTGTGTGTGTGTGTGTGTGTGTGTGTGTGTGTATACATCCTTTTACTGGGGAAAATATTCACTCATAATTGTTCAGGGCAAAAATTACAGTTTTATAATGTTAATTTTCCACTATTTTATACCATAGCTTTTACTTTCTTCTAAAACATAACTCAGTATCCTTTGTTTTATTTTTATTTACTGATTTTTTTTTATATCTCAGGCATTGTATTACTTATCATGACTATGTCTGACCTCTTTTTAATTATGTTAACTCCCAATTTCATACATAGATATAATGCATTATATTTATTCATTCCTCCCATCTCCTCTTATCTCTGACCACACCTCCTTACATGTTCTTTTCCCAGATTCTTGACATTTAGTTTTGTTTTGTGATCCATTGAATTTAATCGGGGCTGTCTGTGCAAACACAGACAGGACAGGAACTCTCCACTGGAACCTGGTGGAGTCAGCAGTAGGTACACACAGAAGGCAATGACTCTGCCTTTCTTTGAATTTATCAGACATGAGTACAGCGTAGCACAGCAATGGGGAGTTGGAGGGACAGTATAACTTTCTTGTTTAGGACTGAGCACTCAACTGTCGCTTATTCTCAGGCCCATATTCTTATGCTGCTATGAGTCTCTACAGTTACCAGCAGTTCACTGGGAACAGGAGACTTCTCTGCTTAAGGCTGACCTTGGGCTTAGCTGCATCTAGTTTGGAGGCAGTTCAACTATGTCAGTGTAGATAAGCAAAGAATTAAGTTCCTCCCTGGGGACCCTGACCTTCCTCACCATCAGCTTTTTAGTTGGTTTACAGCATCAGTTCAGTATCCTTTATTTTGACAGTAAAGTGTTCATGTGACAGGAAGATGTCACATGAACATCTGATAGTTCTGTCACAATTTAATCTGTATGTTTTGATTTGTTCTCTCCTAAGAAAGATTGATCAAGTTATTTCTGGGTCTCACTTTTTTTCATTGGGAGTACTGAAAAATATTAGCATTCTTTCAAATATTAAGAATTAACTATATCCACTCAAATAATGAAAATAAACTCAGAAGACACAGCTAAAATATTGTATATGAGCAACATATGAAAGTTTGTGGTTATTACCGAACAAAATATGCATCAACAGTTTATAAGGGTTGGTAAATTTTTCTGTAAAGAGCAAGCCAGACAAGAGTCAGGTTAGATTTCGATGTCCATCCTGTCTCTGTTGTTATTCAACTCTAATGTTGAAGAATGAAAACACCCAGAGCCAGTATATAAATAAATGTATATGGCAATGCTCTCGTAAAATATTTTTTTCTTTAAAAATCTTGTAGTTATAATTACATTTCTCCTTTTCCTTCCCTCCCTCCAAATGCTTCCATGTACCCTTCCCTGCTCTCCTTCAAAGCTACGGCCTTTTTGGTCATTAATTGTTACTGTACAAATATATGTGTGTATATATACATATATGTTCCTAAATATAACCTACTCAGCCCATATAATGTTTCTTGTGTGTGTGTTTTCAGGACTGATGGGTTTGGTACTAGACAATCATTGGTGTGCTCTTCCTGGGGAAGGATCACCTCTCCCAATCCCAGCTTTTCTCAGTTGCCTATAGTTTTTGTGTAGAGTTGAGACTTTCTGGGCTTTTCCCTGTCTGATTTGTCATGACATTGATGTCATCCTTGTTCGGTTCATATTTGGGCAGTCTTGTTGATGAGACTTTATGGGTGTAGCTTCTGGCATTACTAGGAGACACAATCTCACAGCGAACTGCTAGATTCTTTGGCTCTTAGACTCTTTCCACCCCATCTTCAACCTCTGCAATGTTTCCTGAGCTGTAGGTGTGGATATGTTTTGTAAATGTATACATCAGGACTGGGCTCCACAAAACTCCATTTGTAAATGCAGACTATGGGCTGGAGCTAGTCTATGGGTGTCAATTTTAGAACCCAAATATAGTCATATGTTTTTTAATTTGTTTGACACATAGTCTTTGTATAAATTTGTACAATATAGTGATGTTTAATCCATGTACTCACAGTACAGTGATCAACTCAGGGTAGTTACTGTGTCTAGTACCTTAAAGTCCCTTGTTGCTTTCAACTTATGTTTTAAATCAATATATAAAATGCATATAAATTTGTAGGGTATTAAGTAATATTTCAATTTACATATGTATTGCTTTTATGTAAGTCTCATTAAACATGTCTGTCTCTACAAACATTTATTATTTCTTTGGAGTGAAAACATGTAAACTCCTTCCTTGTCAGTGTTTTTGTTTTTTTCTTCCCAAAATGCTTGTCTGGCATTTCATCTAATTCACTCTCATTAGAAGTCATTACTACAGGTATTGCCATTTTTTGTATGAGTCAAATTAACCTTCTTTTTATGCATCTGAGATGGACTTGCACATCAGAGCTTAGATTATCGGTTGGGTTTTTCTTAATCATCCTTCATTTACATTGTAGATACCTGTGATGTTCTAGAATAACTAGGTTGTGGTAGGTTGAGGAGTCATTTATTTCTGCTGGACTCCAGGGTATCTCAACAATGAGACCTTCCCTCAGTCCAGGTGCTCGGTCACCAGGCTCATTCTCTAGTACTAAATTCAAAATGGAGTAATGTTTAAAAGAATACTATTAGAGGTGAGAAATCCATTAAGATACCATTACCCCTTTAACCCTAATCATTTTAGAGCGTATAGGAACACTGGTATGACCATGAGCTCTGAGATATGAGAGTGGGAGTGTGAATGTGAGTGAAACGGAAACAGCAGAGTAAGGCTAGTCACTGTTGTTAGGCCTGTAGAGGAAAACAAGTGGAGAGAAATGAAAATGGAAGACGGGGAATAAACAGTAAGGGTTTAGATGATGAGGCAGTCCTAGCTAATAGAATGAGAAAAAAAATAGTTTAAAACAGTTCAATCAGATAATCTAAATTAATCCCTGTTCTCAGAGGCCTGAGGCAGAAAGAACACCCAAACCAGGCCAACCTGTGTTGTTTGAGAAAGCCTAACAAAGGGAGAATGTAAAAGAATGGAGAAGGAAGAAAGAATAACAGAGAACAGCAGCAAAGAAGGATGTCACTGGCCAGCTCCATTGGCATTGGGTATAAAATGAAAGGAATAAGGAAAACGAAGGAAGGGAAGAGACTTGGATGGGTGTGCAAAATTCGAACATGGTCTCTCTCCTAGGTGTTGGATCCACCTTCAAATCTAGTGGCTTGTTTGAAGACTCACAGAGGCCTATCACTCTCCTGGGAAGTCAATTACAGGTCAGACAGCTGACTCTTCAAGTCCCAAGGCAGTCTGTTATTGGTCTGTTTGACAATACTAGTCACACCTCCGGGTGGTCTTTTCCAGTTGGGTCACAGATGCCTTTCCCATGAGTGCTAGGCCCCTCGTAGGTCAAATTGCAAATGCTGGTCACACTCTTGTGGAGACCTTCCTTGTGTCTGATTTACATCTGGAACCTGTGATTGTGTTTCCTGGAGACTGTAGCTCTGTCCAGATTTCTACCTCCGGGGATAGTGCACACTTCAGCCTCAAGGTCTCTTCCCTGCTCTCTAGAAATACTTTGCTGGCTAACCCTAAGAATTATAATCCCAGGACACTTTCTGTGGGTCACAAGTCAGGGACATCTGGGGTGGCCAAGGGCCAACTCAGCAGAGGTTGTTAAAAAAATGGCTTCTTGTTTCAGTCAAATACTGGGAAGAGGGATTTTTTTCATGGTCTCTCCTGCCTGTAACTTTGAGACCTTGTGGCATATGCCTCTAACCCTAGCATTTGGGAGGCAGAGGGAAGCAGATCTCTATGAGATGGAGGTCAGTTTGGGTTACATAGTGAGATTCTGTCTCAAACAAGGAAGCAAATATGTACTATTGGAAGTACAGTGCAGATTGTCCAAGACCCCCTGTCTTAAATCATGCCTCTGGTCCAGCTTCCTGTCTGAGTCTCTCTCTCTCTCTCTCAGGTAATAACTCCTAAACTGTGCCAGTCAGCCCAGGATGGACTCTGGACTTACTCCTGTCCTGTTCTGCAAACTCCCATGTTTTACCTTGCCATTGAATGTAGAAGTTTTAGTGTCACCCTCTGTTGGCCATTCTCCAACTTATTCCTATGAGATTAAACTAAACCATGTCTGTGCACTGTCCACCATCTTTAAAGTCTCCTGTGTGCTTTTGAATCTCAAGCCAATTGAATATTTCAGTTCTGTGACATACTAATATTTTGTTTCAGTGTATGAAAATGTATCATATATAAATGCATTTATAACAATTGAATGCCTATTAGCCACCACCCAGATAAAATAGTACAAAATATTACATGTATATTATATGTGGTGACTCTTCCTAATTGCCTTTCCCTGATTCATTCTTTCTCCTCCTAAAATTACATGCTCTTTTTATTGTTCAACCATTCCTTTACATAGCTCTACACTTTTACTAATGTGTAAGAAAAACTGCATTCCTAGAAAATAGTTTTATTTTATTATTTGCTGTGGTCTGAATATTCTGTCTCTCCAAAGTTTATGTGTTGAAATATTAACTCCCAAAGTATTTGTCCTAAAACATGAAATTTTAGAAATTATTTAGTGTTATTTCTCTCTGCCTCAGTGTGTCTCTCTTCTCCTGCACATATGAGGCTATAAGGATAAAGGGAAGTCAGTGACCTGTCTTCCAAAAGAGGTACCTCACCAGTCTTGTTCATTCTGGAAGTCTGAACTTGAACTTCTAGTCTCCTGAACTGATAGAAATAGTTCATAATGATATGCAATAGAAGCTCAAGCCAATTAAATAGTACTATAGACTTTATGCATGTATGTAGGTATGCATATAATGCACAGATTTCATGTACATAACCATCTATCTTTGCCTTTTTATCTTCTACTAACTGTTGTTCAGTGGTTCTCAATCTGTGGGTCACAACCACTTTTGAGTAGCATATCAGATGTTTGCATTACAATTCATAATTATAATGCAAATGAAATAATTTTGTGGTTGAGGGTCACCACAACATAAGGAACTGTATTAAAGCATATCAACATTAGGAAGGCTGAGAACCACTGGTTTAAGAGATATCTATATAGATTTAATGAGGAGTGCATTGATTTATATTTGTCTATAGTACTGAAACATATTCATATATCACCATGTATTTATTGTTGCCTCAACCCACACTTATTTATTCCACTCATATTTCTTTTCCATTTACACTTATAAGTATTTTTACTAGACATATTTTCCTGTACATTTTTTGCATGTTGTGAGGACTTATATATGGTGTGTATATGAATATATGTATATACATTAAATCTATCAATATCTATAACAGTCAATATGTAGACAGAGGAATAAATTGCTAAGTAATCTTTTTCTCAATATTTTGCTAAATGACCCTCAAATTGGATGCAGTGACTTGTACAGTAGTAGTAACATTTGAGAAATGCAGACAATATTCATGTCTTTTCTACTGTCAATCTTTTAATATCTTCCACAATCTATTGGGCACAAAATGGTATTTTGTAACAGTTTTACTTTTTATATATTTTGTAAGTAGTTATAATTTTTAATATATCTATTGGTCCTTCCTCAAGTAAAGATCATATTCTGTGGATTTCCTCTGCCTATCATGAATTCTCCTATTGAATTCTGTCTTTTTCTTATAGATTTAAAATATTATTTCCACATTTACAAATGTATTGATCTTTATTCAACTTGAAAACAATCTTTTTCCAGTGAGAATGAGTGACCAGACTTTTATTTTTATTTCACTGTCTTCTGATGCACTTGAAATTAAAAGTTAATGTATTATTAAATTTAATATGTGAGTTACTCTTAATAATGCTTTCCTATAATAAGCCATTGAGTCATTTCATTACAAAGAATTTTAGCATCTTTCCAATATGGATTCAGACTTGATACTACTTGCAATTGATTTTTGTTTCTCCTACTGTAAGGTTACCATATATTAATTTCTTTCCCTGTAAATCAATTTTCCAAGTATTGTTCATTAAACATTTAGTTTCTTCCTCCTCCCATCATTGGTATAATGTATTTACCTATATGTACTTTTAATCATGTTTCATTCTGCTTCCCTATCTCACTCAATGCCATGTTTCTTAGCTGTTCTAGCTTCACAATTGCCTGGAGAATGTAGGGCAGAATGTATCTTAACAATTCTTGTTTTTGGGACTTTGGAAAAACTCTTGGCTCTTTGCTTTTCTATATAGTATTTTAAAATTTTTCTTAAAAAAAATCCATAGTGAAGATTTTGATTGAAACAACATTTAACTTTTTACTTGTTTGGGGCATGTTGATAGTTTGGGGACAGCTGATGGATTTTGTACTTCTGTTCAGTGCTTTACATTTTGTTGCTATTGACAATGAGTAACTTAATATCTATGTGGGTGTGGGGAGAATTGAAATTTAATGTTAGAAAGTGCTTTTAAATCCAATAATATTCAATTTACTATATTACTAGGAATTTTTTCTCTACTGAGTATTTCATGTTCTTCATTCAATTTTAACAAATGCAGCTAATGACACTTTGTTTGTTTGGTTTTTATCCCTAGCCCTCATAATATGGAATTAACATAATAGTCTTTCACTACATGTCTCTAGTTTTGTTTTATTTTATTTTATTTTTAAAGTACGAAAGAAACTTCTGGTTCCTCTAAATTATTGTCTGTAGCAGGAATCTTAAAGAGTCTTGTAAAATCAAACCCAAGGCCAGTTATTGGGGTGAATGCTGGAATATCAGAGAGACAGAACAAGCCACAGCTACCTCACCTAGCCAACTTCTTAGCTGATCTTGTTTCCTCAGACTGGAAGCCTCTGTGTCCTCATATCCGAATGACTCTCAGCTGAACTGTGCTGCTAGAAGCCTGAAAGCTTAACCACCCAAATGCTTAACCAGCCAAATGCTTCTAGTTTCTGGTCCTCATGCCTTATATATCTTTCTGTCTTCCACCACCACTCCCTGGGATTAAAGACTCGCTTTCTGGGGTTAAAGGCATGTGTCACCATGCCTGGCCGTTTCCAATGTGGTCTTGAACTCACAGAGATCCAGAGGGATTTCTACCTCTGGAGTGCTAGGATTAAAGGTGTGAGTGCCACCATTTTCTAGCCTTTGTATCTAGTGGCTATTCTGTCTCTGACCCCAGATAAGTTTTTTAGGGTGCACAATATTTTGGGGAACACAATACCACCACAATTGTCCTATTAGAAGTTGAGTACAATTTCTAATAAATTCAGAATGGTAGCTCCTGAGATGAAGATACAAGAATAAACCACAGACAGGGTGTTGATTTATCAATGTTTAAACTGTCAGAAAGAAAATTCTCTTTTTGTCTGGGCTGTAAAATGGGTAGGTATGGTTATGGGGATGTGGGAGCTTCATGTTGCTACAGACCCAAGCTTGCTGTTGGAAGATGCCAGTACCAAGAACTGTAGCATAGAGGAGGCAGAAAAGATGGATTGAAGATAACCACTAAGGTCTTTCATTGCCTTGCCGTGCTTTCCAGTTGTTCTCAGTCATGGAAGCCACAGCATCATACTGTTTGACTAAGTTGGATGAAATTTTATTATTCAACTTTTTGCCAGAAAGAATCCTAACTAAGTCATTCCCACTCTGGCATATCTGATTCACTTCCTGTTCCCTATCTTTCTGTGAGATTTCTCACACTTGGTTTCTCTTGCTTTCCATTGGGTGCATCCTGGGTCTAGGCTTCTCAGTCCCATCTAGCACCCAAGCTAAATGTATGGTCTATTATAGAAAGCCATTTTTTTGACATCTCTGCCCAAGGCAAACTATTCAGCCTAAAGAATGGCTACCAATATTGAGTACTCATCTATTTCCCAGGTGAACAAAAAGGCTTTTTTAAAGTTGCCTACTATTAAATATATATTTTATTTGTATGCTCATTGCTAATTAAATAACTAGTTAATCTTCTTATTCCCCTATGTCTTAGCTTCCTTTCGTACAGCTGTGGTAAAATACCCTGACGAAAGCAACGAGGGAGAAAGGATTTATTTGGCTCACACATCCAGGTGACAGTTAATCATTGCAAGGGAGTCAAAACAGCAGGAGTTTGAAGCAGCTAGTTGTGTTACATCCATAGTCAAGAGCAGTGAGTTAATGTATATTTGATAGTACTCAGCTTGCACATCACAGGACCTAGCCCATGAAATGGTACCACCACATTCAATGTGGGTCTTCCTGTCACTATTAACTCAAATTAGAAAATGCCTCACAGGCATACCCCATAGTTCAACCTAGTCTAGATAATTCCCCACTGAGACTACCTTCTCAGGCAATTCTTCATTATGTCAAATAATCAGTCAAACTAACTAACCATCATACCCTACTAAAACAAGAACTCCTAGAAACTGGATATATGTCATCAAAATCTAGGTATATGGAGATAAGATGAGCACCTTGGTAGGAAAGTTTGTCCTTGGATGTACTATTAACTAAATATTAAATACTTTCCTAGCTAACTATTAAATACTTTCCTATAAAACATTTAATTTGCATATAAAAGATCAATTTTACCCATAAAAATTCCACTCGACAGAAGAAATAAAGAATTTTGAAGGTCAGTTTTTTTTTTATCACTAAGAATTGTATGCTTACATTCAAAATTTTGTGCTAAACTAGTTGAGACTGCATTGATAGCTTAATTCAGTTTCCAAGGGACATTTAGTTGCAGCAAATGTTGGATAGATATATCATACTGTGCCTTTAGGTCTTTGTTCACAGGGAGCAGAATGCTTGTTTAAATTTCAGCTGAAAATTGAATCATTTATTTGTGAACCATGTTATAAACACAGAAACAGGAATGAAACATGACTAGAAAAGAATTTAGTTTCCTCCTGGGTTTTACATAGAAGTTTTTCATTGCTGTTTTTCTCCTGAAGATTTAGAGAGATGATAAGTTGCTTCCTATACTATTTTGCTCCTTAATTTTATGTTCAAGAAGCTTAAGAGTTGGCAGTAAGCTTTAGGAGTGGTCATTTAGCCAGTGTCTATGAGGTATGAGGCACACTAGAACCTGGTTGTAAACACCAGTCTTAGTTTCTCCATTATCGCTGGGACAATACGCCCTGGGCGCGGGGCAGATCAAAAGAGAAAGGCTTTGCTCTGGATAACAGTTTCATGTTATAGTCTTTCCTGGAATGCAATCTTGGTGGCAGGAGTTTAAAACACCTGGTCACATTAGACCCATAGTCAGGTACCACAGAGTGATGAATATATGATGCTACTTGTCCCCACCCACTCTGCTTATACATCCCAGCATCCCAGCCAGGGAATGATACCACCCACATCATTTGTCTCACTCAAGATAATCCACTGCAGGGATGTCCAGAAGTCTATCTCCCAAGTGATTCTAGATTCTATTGTGTTGATAGTTAACAAGATCCATGATAACACCAAAACCAAAAATCTGTGAGTGAAAAGGGAGCATTGGAAATGCCAAAACATGTATTTACCACTGCGGTATCTTTTATAAATGAGCTTTCTGTTGTCAAAAAAGGACTCAGCAGCAAATCACAGATTTCATCAGAATACAACGCTAGAGCCCTTACCTCTTCAGTGCTTTTTCTGTTTTTTTTTTAAATATTTTATTTTATTTTTGATCTTCTGAGACTGACACACTTAGAATACTTCTTGCCTCTTCTTCCTAAGTATTGAGACCACAATCCTGTACTACCATGCAAACTATTTTTCATCTTTATTATATAGTATTTTTTTTTTGCCAAATGGCAAATACTTATAGGCTGAATCAGTTAGGATTTCTATGAGCTTCAAAGATATCTTTTTATCAATTTGTGTCATTCTACTACTCTTTTTAAGAGTCAAACAAGAACAGAGTAGGGACAAATAGCCAGTAAATAATAACAGCAGGGTACCACCGTGGTTTGGAATGCCTCTAGTCCAACTTACTCTTTTACTACAACAATAACTAAGCTATGTCTTTAAAAATCAATTCTTGGTTGTTTTTAAACTTTTGTTCCCTGTGGAGTGCGACAGTAATACCCTTTCTGTACATTTTGAGTAGTTATTGATTAGAATAAAGTCTATAAATACGTGAATGAAAATACTGACTGAAGAAGATGAGCTAGACATCTGGAGAAACTTACATTGGGCATAAATGGGCCTTATATTTGGACAAACTATTAGAAATTTGGGTATAATAGTAACCACATAACTTCAGTGTGTCATAGCTTGCCACTTACCATGTTGTTTTAAAGGAAGATAGAGTAAAGGGCCGGGTGGTGGTGGTGGTGGTGGTGGTGGTGGTGGTGGTGGTGGTACACGCCTTTAATCCCAGCACTGGGGAGGCAGAGCCAGGCGGATCTCTGTGAGTTTGAGTCCAGCCTGGTCTACAGAGCGAGATCCAGGACAGGCACGGAGGAACCCTGTCTCCAAAAAACCAAAAAAAAAAAGCAAAACAAACAAACAAAAAACTGAGTAAAGGAAGACAAAATTAATCCTCCAGTGGAAGAGAACATTGATTAAAGATTCTGGGCTTTTTAAAAAAGATGTATTTTTATTTTATGTAATACTTGCGTGCATGTATATGTACCATGTACATGCCTGGTACCTACAGGGGCCAGAGAAGAGTGCCAGACACTCTGGAACTGGAGTTACAGATGGAAGCCATGTAAGTGTTGGGAACCAAAGCTAGCCCATTTGCAAGAGCAGCAAATGCTCTTAATCAATGATCTCTCTCTCTCTCTCTCTCTCTCTCTCTCTCTCCAGCCCTGACTCTGAAATTGTTAAATCAGGTATTATATTGTTCTGCTTCTCAGGTACACCATTGACCATTTGTTCTTCCTGCCTCCTTCTGTAAATATTCATTCACAAGAAACTAAAGCATCCGTATGCAGAGATTAAACTGGGATTGAACATTTCCAGGTTATTTGTTGGAAAGTTTACATGCAGGAACAGAAACATTACTGGTCTCGTATAACGCAAAGAATTAACTGATTCTCCACAAATATTCTGCAGAACATGAGTTCATTCTTCTTTAGTCACTAAGGAATGCTGGATTCATCTAAGGCTTTCCTGTTCACAAGCATTTCTTCTTCTTCTTCTTCTTCTTCTTCTTCTTCTTCTTCTTCTTCTTCTTCTTCTTCTTCTTCTTCTTCTTCTTCTTCTTCTTCTCCTCCTCCTCCTCCTCCTCCTCCTCCTCCTCCTCCTCCTCCTCCTCCTCCTCCTCCTCCTCCTCCAGATCTCACTTGTAGCCCTGGCTGGCCCTCAACTTACAGAGATTCACTTGCCCCTACCTCTGTCCCCCAAGTGCTGGGATTAAAGGGAGCACCAACATACCCAGTCTTTGTCCTCCCACAATATTTGTGAAATTTTAGGGTGATTAATTTCCTTACTTCAACCTTCTCAGTTGTGCCATCAGATCTGAAAGAACAGGAATTACTTCATTTTTATGATTGAGTCATGTGGCATGTTAGCTATTCAATGATTATTTATTGACCCAATAAGTTAATGAATTAAAAAGTAGGATCAATAAATTAAGCTGGCCAATAATATGTTGACAATATACAAGGATTCATTATGTTTGTGTATATATATACAAGGTCTTTTAAAAATATTATTAAATAAACATGCAAAGCCTTATTATTTTGACCAGAGAGGCTTTATGCAGTTCCTGGGAATTCACTTCTCCATGGGTGGAACTTGGTATTATGAGGCATTTTTCATTATCCTTGGTATTTGGCTAGGCTGGAGTTTGAACTGTATCCTTGAACTCCTGCCTGTCTTAGATTCCCCTTGCTTAGGAAAGTGTTAAGAGAGCTGAACAAGGTAGAGGGGGAAGCTCAAGCCTCATGCTTGCTTCTCAACTTTTACTCTGCTCAGTCTAGAACCCAGACATCACAACACTTTCACCACATGATAGTAGAATCTTCAGGAGCTAGCTTTATTTAGTCTACATAGTTTTAATTTTTAAAATTGGCTTTGTTATGGCTAATAGAAAAAAACTTTAGGGTAAAAAGTTTGTTGTTTTTTTTTATTACACATTACTTAAAAATGCAGACTGGCTAGTTACCCCTTGTCAATTTGACAGTTTGCCATTCTTGCTAATTAGAAGATGTACCCAGTTGAAAAAAAAAAATGCCTCCAAAAGACTGGGCTGTAGGCAAGCCTGTAGGGCATTTTCTTAATTAGTGATTGATGAGGGAGGACCCAAACCATTATGGGTGGTGCCATCCCTGGGGCGGTGGTCCTGGGTTCTGTAAGAAAGCAGGATGAGCAAGCCAGTAAGCATCATTTCCCCATGGCTTCTGCATCAGCTCCTGTCTCCAGGTCCCTGCCCTGCTTGAGTTCCTGTCCTGATTTCCTTTGTTTATGAACTATGATATGGAAACGTAAGCTGAATAAACCCTTCCTCCCCAAGATTTTTTGGTCATGATGCTTTATCACAGCAATAGTAACCCTAACTAAGACAGATGGCATGTTTTTCCCAAAATGTTCTGAATGTTTTTTATAGCCTTTAAAAGACTGACAGGAAAATAAAATAGAAGAAACTCAAGAAGAAATGCTAAATTCTAGTCCATAGAATGTCTTTCTAATCATACCAGAAAATTCTAGATAGATCTTCACAAACGATTTTTCACCCCAGAGAGTCACAGCAAGATTTACTACAATCCTGTCCATACACTTCCCTCCAAACTAATGATCAGGATTCAGTTCAAGAGGAAGGTGACTCAGGAAAAGGGATGGGGGTAGGAAGAGGCTGCTGATTTCTCTACTGCCATAGAATAACACTACACAGTAATGAATAAGAGAAGACCATTTGTGCATGTCACAGCAAGAATCCAGTCCAGTCAGTATGGTCCCTAGGTAAGACTGAAAGCACTCAGTCAAACAAGAGCAGCTCCCAGCATTGTGTTGGGGATGAAGGGTATGGCTACTTTTTCCAGCTTTTGCTAGCTTAAAAAGGTATATGCTTGGGGATGGATGATAATGGTTTTTGCTGAATAAATGTAAGCTAGAACAAACTGCATAGAGAAGATCCCCTGCAAGGAAAATGAAGGCTGTTAAAAAATGCCTCCTGCAACTTTTGAAGATGGGAATGAGGACTAATGTATCAATTAGATGCACCATCTTCCACCTCCTTTGTACTAAATAGTACTGAACAATTAACTCCCATCAAACCATACCTGAAATAGCTCTGAGTGATAAATAGCACTTACAGGAGCCAACATTTTTTTTGAAAATGTACTTTTTTCCCTTTTCTACTAAAACTTTTGAAAGTCAAAGTTTCTGGTGATAATAACATGCATTTAACTAAATAGAAACAAGCATCTACTTCAGAGAATTATTTTCCCTGCATGTGTTGGAGTTTTAAAACTTCTTCACAAGTGTCCCTAATCTCTGAAAGTTTTTTAGGAAATGAGGACGTGGTAGACCACTTATCCATTTAGTAGACAGTTTTTCTAATGCCAACTTAGATGTAGGGCTGAGGAATATCTTAAATATGAAATACAACAATTTTACATTCTTATAAATTTATGAAGATGTTGAATATGGGCTTTTTTTTCAATTGAAGTACTATAACGCTGCCATGTTATGTACAAATACTAAAATTCTTTGTTCTAGTTTCATTGTATTGCTGCGACAAATAACGTGACTAAAAGCATCTTAGGAGAGGAAAGGATTATTTGGCTTATATTTCTAGCTCAAGGTCCATTATTGAGTGATGTCAGGAGAATTCAAAGCAGGTACACTGGCATTATTAACTTCAACTAGGGAACTCACAGTCAAGGAAGTTCAGGAGAAAGGACATTCTGCTTTAGGGGAAGAAGTAAGTTCCATTCTGAAAATCCACATGGTGACTCATGGTAACTTCAGACCCAGGGCTTCTAACACTCTCTTCTGATCTCAGAGAGCACTGTACCTTCACACATGCAGGCAAGATGCTCATATACATAAAATAAAAATAAAATTAAACACTTAAGGTAGTACACAACTTTCATCCTATCACTCAAGAGGAAAAGGCAAAATTCTAGGCCAGCCAGAGCTACATAGTGAGACTTTGTCTCAAAGAAAAAAAAAACTTATCTAATATTATAGAATAATAGTTATTGGGCTGGCAAGATAGCTCAACCTGTAAAAGGCGCTTACTCCAAGCCTAAGGAATTGGTTTCATCCCTTGGGACCCACATGGTAGAATGAGAGAACCAACTCTTGCAAGTTTCCTCTGATCTCCACATAAAGGACTTGGTACTACAGTGTACAAACACACACACACACACACACACACACACACACACACACACACACACTGAATAAATGTGATAAAAATAATGAAATTAGAAAATAATTCTTAAAAGTACAAAAATGCACCATATTTAAAAATGACTATTATTGTTTATAGAAAATATTTAAATTTTGAGAAAAAGGGGAATTATGTACAGAGGCTAGGCTTAGGTAATAATAATTATGTTTTTAGTGAAATTGTTTTAGAAGTGGCTTGCCTAGAAGTTTCCCTTGACATGAGGTCAGTGGGGCGACTCATTCCCTCTTCTCCCTTCATTCATTGCCCTGAACACCAGAGAACAGCCAATGAGGTTTCTGTTGGCTTATAATTTCAAATATGCTAGACTCTTCAATAAGACGTAATTATTGTTTATTTTACATTTTGAAAAAGGAAACTTCTTTTCTTCAGATCACTTGACGTGTAGGGTATTTTGTTTGTCTTTCCCTATCAATGTGCCTGAATGAACACCTCCGCTGTGACCATAACTACCATTTGACAGGCGATAGCCTACATGCTACCTCAAACAGCAACTTGTGACTCGGTTCACCAGTTCTGAAAATGTCTGTGAAGTCCCATGAGTTTAAAATGTTTTCTTCCCTTTCTTCTCTCCATCCTTCCCTTATTTCCTTATCCCTTTTCTCTTCAGAGGGAACATTACACAGGTTTTATGCTGTTTATAACACCGGAAGCCACACATCAAATTTCATTAAGGATGTCAAATGCTGCTTCATTTTAAATTCAGAGGCACTGCCAAGTGCAATCTCTAGTTCAGTGCAAAGTACTTCCAAGTGTGACTCTCTCATTCATTTGTGTGTGGGGACCATAATCAGATATAATATCTATAGTGAGCGGATAATTTCTTTGTCCACAGATAATACACCAGAACAGATTCACCACCTGTGTATCTCTATTGACAGAGTTTTATTACAAGTAATTATTCCGGATGTTCTGTGTTTTTGGCTCATTATGGGAAAACATTTGAGGCCAGGCAGAGCCCAGTACAGCAACAGCATGCATATCTTCTACAAGCTACTGCGTGCATCTGTGACCAAATCCTTACTTACCACACTCTTTCAGCTCAACTAAGACAGCAGAACAAGGTTAAGAACTGATCATTGATGTCATGTGAAGCTGTTATTATACAGATCTCACACAGACAAGCTCCCACTGGAGCTGCTTAGAATGTTGTGATAATATACATGCACAGTTGAGACAGAGAGAAGGAGGGAGGGAGAGAGGGAGGGAGAGGGTACAATTTAGTAATTTTATTGTCACTTGGTCATTCAGTATTCAGATGTCTACAGTGGGTTTCTTGAGTTTTCCTTCTTAATCCTGAACATTTCACTGTGTGCTGAAAATCAGTGGGCACTGTGATCATCTGATGAGGTTTTTCTCTTCATGCTCTAGAGGGAGGATTGCTTAGAAAAAAAAATTTCTGGTTAAATTGCCCATGACTTTCGGATATATTTTTGTGTAAATTATTGCTTCCTAGTAGCCTGTTTGCTTTTTCTACTCCAGTTCATATGGCCCATTTTAACGAGATGATTGATTAAAATGCACTCACATTTAACTGGTCCAGATTAACTCTCTTACAGCTGTTCCTCTTGTTCCAGGTTTTCTTCAGCATGTAGAGGATATACATATATACATATGTATACACACACATATATATATAATATCATATATATTAAATTCATGTTAAACATTTAGATGTAAGCTCTACTCTTGCGTGTGTGTATTGTGTGTGTTTCTAAGGCACATTTTATGCAGAAACATAGAAAGTTAACACAGAAGTTGCCTGGCTGACTAATTACTGAAAAGTTTAATAGCAGCCTTTGTCTTTTAAGAATCCTCTGACTTGTGGCATTTTATTGGGTCCTGTTTGGTCACAGAAGCACAGAAGCTGCTTTGGGTATGATGTCTTATTTGGAATGAAGTTCCTTTCCTACCATTCATTTGACAATCACATATATACTTCATATACGTCCTTACGTATGCACTTCCCCTCTCCTGGGTGGCCGTGGTCAAGGGGCTTGGACTCTTGGGGTGAGAGCGCTCTTTTTAAAGCACTTCAAGCACCAACTAGAATAAGTGAAGCTCACATACAGGATGTGTCATGACTTATTACTATGATATGAAGGCTGAAGAGCGCTTTAGCTAGCTACTACTGGCTATGGGTTCCTGGACCAAAGGCTGGGTTTAGGAGCGAGAATAAATGTATTCTGTCCAGATTGGTCGCAGTTACTGTGTGATTAGAATTCAGGCTCCCTCTCTGTGTTTCAGCAGAGAGAATACTTGTTCTAATAGATGAAGGGTTTCTTTTCAGACCCTGAAATTCAATTGACTTCCCAGCTAAAACCGCAGCAGGAGCTGTCCTGGAGCATCCTGGGTCCTTGGTCCAGACATCTTTCAGGTTTCAGGTTTTGCTGTTATTTCCCCACAGCAGGTATCTGCTCCCTCTTGCTGACCACATTGTCCCATCCACAGAAGACAAATGGCTCCAGGTTCTCTGTTAGCAAAACAAAGGTATTTTTAAATTTCAATTACGTTCTGGCCACTTTTGAGAACTCATTTGACAAAACTGTGGATTTACCCCCTGCAGACCTTCCATGATTAGCACAAAAGGAATGCCCTGGCAACTATCAGTTCTTCTTTCTCACCCTTTACACATCCAACACACACAATCCCTTGTCATTTTGACTGAGATGTGCTGGGGGATATCCTTCGGTACGCTGTGAATATATGTTGTTCCATTGGTTAATAAATAAGCTGCTTTGACCTATGGCAAGGCAGTTTAGAGGCAGGCAGGCAATCCAAGGAGAAAGACAGGAAGAAGAAAGGAGGAGTCTGGAGAGAGAAGCCAGCCTACCGTCCAAGGAACAACATGCCAGCAGACCAGTAAAGCCACGGAACACATGGCAAAACATAGATTAATAGAAATGGGTTAATTTAAGATGTAAGAGCTAGCTAACAAGAGGCCTTCCACAGGCCATACAGTTTGTAAATAATATTAAGCCTCTAGATGATTATTTTATAAGGGGCTGCAGGACCTTGAGGCCAGGCAGGACCAGAGGAATGCAGGACCTGAGAAATTTACAGCTACAATGATATGCCTTCATTGGAAACACTTTGGATTAGCTTCAGAACATGCTTAAAAATATGTAAGGATAAGTTTGATTTAAAAAATACCCTTTTAAGATCAAAGAAGAAGGAAATGAGGTGGAAGGTAACATCTCCTAAATACTGCCCTGGAGTTCTGAACATAGTGATGGTCAAGGCTACTGTAAAAATGGGTGCTTTTGTGTAAGGACCACCCCCAGAGGGACATTGGTCTTTGAAAACACTTGATTATCCAGAGGCCTTATAATTAATTATGATCAAGGCAATCTAAATCAAATAAAGTGTGCTGTGCTGCTGAAGGGAGTTTTCATTCTCTTCGTGGGCGCCCTAAGGAGGCCGCTCTGGGTGTGCTGGGCCTCTGTCTGGGCTGCCTTCTGTGGACGCAGCACATGATGGGTGATGCTACTAAAATATGCTCACAACTTGTTTTCCCAAGAACCACAGACTTTGTGTGAGGTGGAGGTGTTCTGTTTAATTACAGGAGGACTGAATGAGTGCCTTGATCTCTGCATCCCAAGAATGTGACAAATGGGATTGGAAGGACGACTCAGTATTTAAGAGCAAGGGCTGCTCTTGCAGAGGATTCAGGTTCAGTTCCAAGCACTCACATAGTGGCTTACAGCTCTCTGTAACTCCAGTTTCACAGAATCTGACACCCTCTTCAGGCCTCCACAGGCACCAGGCATACATGTGATGCACATATATACATGTAAACAAGCACCCATACACATAAAGGAAAATGAATAAACCCTTTAAAAATAGGTGAAAAATAGTCGTATACTCTATCCATTTTACAATTAAAAAAAAAAAAACCCTCCTTTCTCAACACAAAATTAGTATCTTTCCATTACACAGAAAAAACAAAACAAAACAAAAAACTTCTCTTTCCTATCTTCTTATCCTTACATCAGCCTTTATTAAGTAAGATAAAGCAGCCATAAAAACAAGTACACAGTACACAGACTGGGAGGACCCTGTGGATGCCTGGAGTCTAAAATCAGGCGCTGGCATGGTTAATTTCTTCTTAGGTGTTTCTTCTGGCTTGCAGATCGTCTCCATCGCTTCTCAGCATCCTCCATTGTCTTAATTCTGTGTATGTTTCCTACATTTTCTCTTCTTGTAAACACATCAGCCATATCAGGTTGGATTACAGCTATGTGGCTTCATTTTAAATCAGGTTCCCTCTAAAACCCTATCTGTAAATCCAGTGGTATTCTGACATACTAACTGCTACTTCAAAAATTGTGTTTTAGGAGACTACAAAAGGGATATGAAGTAATATTTAAAATAATCACACATAGTTCTCCACCATTTATGGAGAGAGCAAGAATTATATTTCATCTACTTATTATAAACAAATGAAACATTTAAAAAGCATAGCTTTGTTCTTTAGATCATTGTATTTACTATTCAACTCCCAGAGAGCAGAAAATAAAATGTTGACACAGATCCTTTCACTTTTGCTGGTTGTCTGTGCCAAATCAGGGCTCTGAAGTTTCAAAGAGAACTTTGAACTCTGTGTATCATATCGGCAGACTTTAGAGTAGAGAAAATGTATACCTGATGTGATGACCAACCAGGGAAAACTATTCCAATATGGGAGTTTATATAATGAACAGTGAAGCGTGTTTGTTCTGTTTGTGCTGAATAAATTTATTTATACAAATGATTCAGGTTTATTTAATAAAAGATAAATGAAAAATCATGATGACTTCCTTGAAATGGAAGTGCTTATAGTAAAGTTAGTATTTTAGATAATTATTGAGGTCCTAGCCTCAGCTTTCATTTTCTTTTCTTTTTTCTCGAAATGTCTGGGCATGATCAATGTAAAATGTGAAGATTTTTCTTAAGGAGGACTAGGATTATTGTAGTTTAGGCAAATACTTTTTTTTTGCTCTTTGTATTTGTATTTTAGTTTTGTTTCAAGAGGCATTGAATTTCAGATTCAAATTTTACAATATCAAGTCAGTTGCAAAAATAATTACCCATGACCTATTTATCAAAATTAAAAAGACTAGAAATCAATAAAGATGTTTTAAGTAACATAATAAGTTTTCTGAACACTAGGGCAAATTATGTAACCAATGGCCTATATATCTCACTCCATATTCACCCCAAAGGACCTATCCAAGAAGTTTCTTGAAGTAGATGAGAAATTAACTAGAGACCCACAGCTGGACAATGTACAGAGAGTGAAAGACTTTGGAGTATTCAGTCATAAATAAGATGACTTCATCAAACCGTTTCCCTCAAGGCTCAGGAATCTCTGCATAGAGAAAATGGGAAGATATTAAGAGCCAGAGGAGATGGGTGACTCCAAGGAAAAGATGTCTTCCAGACACAACAGGACTGATGCTCATATGAACTCACGAACAGGTTAAAGCTAGACAGGGTCCCAGCACTGAGAAGGGGAAGTAGACAAGGGGTCCCCCCCAACCAAAAAGCTGCCTGTAATTGATACCCACTGGCAAAGGGAAAAGTCAATTTTTGCCAATGGAGTGTCACTGGGTATGGCAACCACACTGCATGGTAGGCCCACGCCCAGGAATACTTAGCCAACAGAAAACCAACTCATGGTATTTAGTGGACATTTTGTTTCACTTTGCTTTGTTTGGGAAATTTTTTTTTTGTCTTATTGGTCTTATTTTTTGTGGGTCTTTTATATATTTTTTTGTTTTTGTATTTTTTTTTACTTTTGTTTTTGGTTCTTTTTTTCCCTCCCTTTTATTGAAAATAGATTCTTTTCTCATACAATATACCCTGTGTACAGTTTCCCCTCCATCTACCCTCCCTAATTCCACCCATCTCTTCTCCCATCCAGATCTACTCCCTTTCTGTCTCTCATTAGAAAAGAACAGGCTTCTAAGAGGTAACAAACATGATAAAATAAGATATAATAAGATAAAACAAAATCTGTCCCATTAAGGCTGGACCAAACAACCTAACAGAAGTAAAAGAGCCTCAAGAAAAGGCACAGGATTTAGAGACCCACTCATTCACACATGCATAACAATGCTAAAAAGGGAAAGCTATAACACATATGCTGAGGACCTAGGGCAGACCGGTGTCGGTGGTCCTGTGATTGCTGCACCAGTCTCTGTGAGTTCATATGAGCCTTGCTCTGATGATCCAGAGGGTCTTGTTCTCTTGGTGTCCTCCATCTCCTCTTTCTCTTACACTCTTTCATTTTCTCTTCTTACAGAGGGTCCGCTGAGCTCTGAGGGAAGGGATTTGATGCAGACATTCCATTTAGGGCTCTGTGTTCCAATGACTTCCTCTCTTCATAAAGTCTGGCTGTGGGTCTTTGTATTTGTTCCCATCTGCTGAAGGAGAAAACTTCTATGATGATGACTGAATAAGGCACTGATCTATGAATATAACAGAATAGCATTAGGAGTCATTGTATTGATACTTTAAAACAAAACAGTAGTGTTTGGTTTTACCCTAGGTCTCTGGACTATCTAGTATCTGGTTCTTGGTCACCCAAGCAGTGTTGGGTATGGGTTCTGTCTGGTGAGTGGGCCATAAGCCAAACCAGACATTGGTTGGCTACTCCCACAAGTTCTGTGCCACCACTGCCTGAGCACATCTTGCAGGCAGGACAGAGTGTAGGTCAAAGGTTCTGTGGCTGTTCTGGTGTTTTCATTTCTGTTTTGGTAGCCTGCAGAGTAACTTCCAGCACCTAAGATACTAGAAAGTGGGGGTAAAGGCTCCATGTGGGCGCCAGCTTGACTTTCCATGTGTAATTTGTAGGACTTTAAAAGACCTAAGAAAGTAGAAAAATTCAACTCAAAGGGAAATAATTTCTTTCACCACTTTAGAATTAATAGTGTTTAATAAAAATAAAGTGAAAAAAATAATTCAGTCAGATACATATATTTGCATATATATGCCAATACAGTAGGCCAGCAAGAAGGCCCACTGAGTAAAGGTGTTTACCAACAACCTGATGGCCTGAGTGTGATCCTTGGGACTTACCCACTTGGTAAGACAAGAGAACAAACTCTAAGACATTGTCCTCTAATCTACGCACACACACCACCATGGCACACATGTACTCTACTCACAACACAGTAAGTAAATACAGTATAGGGCTTGGACCTGCCTCAGTTGAATGTGCTGGGCTCTGCTGACTCCCCATGGGAAGCCATATCTTTTCGGAGGAGGGGGTAGGGGGTGGACTGGGGGAAGGCTGGGGGCAAGCAGGAGGAGAGATGAGGAGGGATCTGTGGTTGGTATGTGGAATGAATAAAAAAATTTCTTATATAAATAAATAAATACAGTATAGTAAAAGAGTTAATAAAACATTTTTTAAAAAAAATAAAAGCCAATGTGGTGGAGCATATCTGTAACCTCCCACACCAGAGCTGAAGCAAAAGGATCATGAATGTGAGGCCAGCCTTGGTTTCACAGAGACCCCCGGTCTCATGGTAAATGAATGAATCAATAAATAGATATCATTATTGGCTCTGAATTGCTTGTCCAGTTCTTTTCACAGTCAGTTGGCTTGGCCCATTAGCATTTCGAGGAACTCAGTGGTATTGTGAGCTTTTTCAGGCATCCCTTCTCATCTCGCAATATTGTCACCAAAAGTCACTGTGATGTTCTTTCTACAAGCCAGTGTCACAGCAGGTTCAGATATTGAGATGGTAGTCAGCATTGTGGCAGCTTTCAGAAAGAGGTCTTTGGGAGATGACTGGGTCATTGCAGTCATTAACCAAGGGAAGGAGATTGGTGCCTTTATAAGAAAGCCCCCCAATAAATCCTTATGTTTTCAGCCATGTAGAGGATACAGCACAAGAATATACCATCTATAAACCAAAAGGAAGGCCCTCACCAGACACAGAAACCACTTTGATCCTAGACTTTGCAGCCATCCATCCATGAGAAATAAACTTCTGTTACTTATAAACCACTAAATTGAATCTGTGGTGTCTGTTACTGTAATCTGAATGGACTCCAAACAATCACTAATAGCTCCTGTGTCATAGCCTCTTAGGTGTATATGAACATATTCTTCCATTGAACTCCCTCTAGGAAAATTAGTTAGCATTAGGGAATGGTTACTGAGGAAAGAATCCCCTGGTGATGTTTTCTCTTTAAAATCTTCGATAGTCTCTGACACTTTCACCTTATTTCACCACAAGCCATAATTCAATGTTGCACATTAACCTGATTAGTACAGGTAATTTAACTACGATTGTCTCACGTTGTTCATGTGTGTTCTCAAATTGTGTGGCAAGAACAATGCAGCTTAGGTGGTACTTTGTAGCTTCTAAGGTTGTGGTCTTCTGTATGCCAGTAACTAGGGATAAGATGGGGGAAAGGTCATTAGGAGGAAATTAAATCAGATATCTGTTGAAGGAGTTTGAAATTTTAGTTTTTACCTTCATTTATCAAAAATACATTAATTAACCCATACCCTTTATATTCACAAAATTATCCATTCATTATAAGTATTTACACATTGTTTATTATGTAGCAAGCTAGGTGCTAGATACATAATGATAAATAAGATAAACATTCTTTCATGAAGCTTGCATTCTAATGGAGGACACAGATGTTATATATTATCTGTGCATTTTAAAGCTCATTACAGAGCAAAAGAAGTGTTCTGTCAGAAATAAGCAGTGATTATCTGTAGATTATTTGTACAATATGACTTTAGAAAAGCTTATAGCCAGACATACCTCTCAAGTTATAAGACCTTTGAGCTGTACTGTGAATCAGTTATGTAAAATATTACCAGAACATTCTGAGCAGAGAAATGAACATGTGGAAATAAAAGTTATACTACATACTCTGATTGCCAAGCAAATCATAGAAAGAAAATGTTGAGGAGTTGAATGACAGGAAATAGTATCTGAGACGATATTGGCAACTGGGCTGGGTTTAGAAATGTCCAGGTGTTAGTGAAGTAGACCCTTGAGTGAGTCTGACAAGGCTGTTTCAGAAATTTTAATTGCACAGAGAAGAACCATCCTGAATATAAATTCTTGGGCTGAATAAAAATGAAAAGAAAAGAAAACAAACAAACAAACAACAACAACAACAACAAAACACAACAGAGAACGCCCGTGAGTTTAGCACCAGCGTTCAGCTCTCTCTGTTCCTTTACTACGAAAGCAATGTGACCAGCCACCCCACTTCAGGGGACTTCTCAGCCATGGTGGCCTGTTCCTTCAAACTATGAGCTAAAATGATTCTTTCATGCACTACACTTCTTTGGCCAAAGGTTTTGATACATTGATGATTAAAGTAACTAATACAATATTTCTAGCTTTAATGGGTGGATTTGTGTAATCTAGTATTAGCAAGAATGGAAAATGGTTGTAGGGATCGGAATTACTTGTAAATATTTCTGAGAATTGCTAGTAAAGACAGAGTGAAGAGGAGTAGAAAAGGCCAGAAAGCTGATTCTGGGTGAGTCTCCATAGAAACCAAATGAAGGCAAATGAAGTACAACAATCCCTTGAGAGTCATGGTTCAGAAGCTGGAAGGGGGCTGGAGTGGAGAAGCCACAGGAACACCCCACAGCAAAGGAATAGTTTGTAATTGTTTTCAACAATACTGAACTACCTGGGGGATACTGTTTGGGTCAGTATATGGTTTTTTGTTGGGTTTCTGTGACCAAAATCAAGGAAGTAGTCAGACAAGTATACATTCAGGACTTCCTTTTCTTTACATTTCAATACAGACCAATTAAGAGTCTTAGAAAAGGCTTAGCTGGGATCAGCAACCCTGGAACCTCCTGAGCAGAGCCTTATGGTCAGGTTTTATACAAATTAAGTCTCAGACAAGAGGTTGTAGATCTCCCATTTCCTCAAAATGTAATAATTCCTAGATAATGAGTGGGAACATTTCTCCAAACTGACCTTGAAGTTCTCAGAGGTTAGAGTGCTAGAGAATTCCTGTGGCTGCATATTGCTAAATCAGAGGCCTCCCAGATCTGAGCTTGCACTAGAACCCTGAACAGTGGTGTCCAAAACCATCCTTTCCCAATAGGACTTCACCTTAGCTCAAGTTTAGAAGGAAAGAACACTGAGATGAGGAAGAACCACTGTGGTTACTAGCCAATAAATAGTTTAGAAACTCAGACAAGATCTTGTAGTGCCATGAACCTGTTAAAAGAAGCCAATGAGATTGCAGGGTGCAATTCCCAAGGACCATATGACAATATGTTATTATCATGACCAAATCCAAGAGAATAAATCAAATTGATCTGAGTTTTGTTTGAGTCCCTTCATGTTTCCTGTCCAAGAGACTGGCAGGCATCTTACTGTACTGTACACCTGGGGAAAGAAGAAAGGGAAAATTCACTGTGATGGTTTGTGGTTTCATAGTCTTTGATTCCACTAGGTAACAGTGGGAAGTATTTCCTGCCTATTACTTTAATCTATGGGCATTTTATACTAAAAGAAGGTCTGTTGTCACATTGAATTCTGTCATATAATGAAACAAAGAATGTGTGTGTGTGTGTGTGTGTGTGTGTGTGTAGAGACAGAGATACACATTTTGTTAAATAACAAAGCAAAATGTAAACTCATAGCATAGAGGATAATGTATTAAATTTCCACCCTGGACAGTTTTTTCTTATAATGCAAGATCATAGATGATTTATGGATATGATTACAGTCCATGATAAAGTGTTCCTTTTAATTTAGTCAGTGTAATAAACTATTTTTAAAGATATATGTTGAGTAAAAGCTGAGTTGAGCAGGCAATGATCTGACAGCTTTCATACATTACTGGCTTAATTGCCCAGTAGAGATTGCTTCCAATGTGAAGGTCTATTTTCACAGATTTTGAGCTGGAGAAACAGATGCAAATTTTAGAGAATTTGAACTATCAGCAGCATCAGAATGGAGTTAAAATACTCTGGTGGTTTGAATGAGAATGTCCCCCATAGGCTTATATATTTGAATGCTAGGTCCTGTGTTGGTGGAACTGTGTGGGAAGGATTAGGAGGTATGGCCTTGTTGAAGGAGGTAGGATGGGCTTTGAGGTTTCAAAAAGCTACCCCATTCCCAGTTAGTTCTCTCTCTTTCTGCCTCATGGTTGTTGACTTAGGATATGTGTTCTCAACCACTGCTCCAGTGCCATGCCTGCCTGCCTGCTCCCATGGTCCTTGCTATGGTGGTCATGGATTCACCCTCTTAAACAATAAGTTCCCAATAAACTCTTCTTTCTATAAATTATCTTGGTCATGGTATCATACCACAACAATTAAAAAAGTAACTAAGACACATAGGTAACACTGGTCAACAATATGCAAATGTTACTTGGTTAAATTCTCTCCTTCTTCCCTTACACCAGTTGCTTTACTTTCACCTGTTTTATAGGGAAACACACTGATCTTACGGCTTCAGCAATGTATCACATAACACTGTGGTGTCAAAAGTAGAATCTATGTAGTCTAAGCCCAAAGTCATAATGTCTACTGTAAAGAAAAATCAATAGGTCCTCAAAGAGCACATCAAACCACTTTGGAACAGTGATAGAGGCCCATCTTGATAAGCAGAGTGACACATATAATCATTACCATCTGTCAGCTGCACTGATTTCAGTGTAGAGCACGTTGAGCAGATCCCCAGGGTGTCTAG
>CABHPQ010160663.1:0-14009 GCA_902168405.1 Peromyscus aztecus | reverse complement strand
GGAAGCATATGGGGGTCTGAAGTTGTTGGGTTCACTGCACAGAGAGGGGTGTGTATGCATAGGATATGAAGACAAGGGTTCAAGACTGCCCTGCCAAATGCATTGCTAGAAAACCCAAACCAGGCAGAGATCTAGGTTCCTGAACTATTTCCTGTGCTGGCTCACCTCAGGCTTTTCACTCCCAGCAATTCTGTTACAGTGCTCTTTCCTAGAATTCACAAGGGCAAACATATTTTAGTAATACCGTGTTCAAGTTTATTTCACATACTACTGGATCTGGTATATGTAATATGTGCATATTCTTTATGGCTTTCCTGCAGAAGTGGTGATGTTGGCCTTACTATGTAAATATACACTTTTTCCAGACTAATTTTCATCGCAAAAGCATACTACCTTGACCAGTGAAGATAGAATTTCAAAAAGGACAGTTGCCTGAACCACATATTTCTGTCCTGATAGAATGATACATATGCATAGATGAGGCTAAGGCTGGCAAAGAAAGGTGAAATTGGAGAATTTTTAGTTTATATTGTCCTAAAGGTAAATAAATCTGACTACTCTGTAACATTAAAATTGCTTTCATAGTCTCAAAAAAAAACTGAACAAACAAAAAATCCTGTTCTTTACATCATCAGTTCTGCCCACCATTGGTTTACTTCCTTCACTGATCACAAAGAAACAGAAGCATCATTTATTTGAAAGACTTTTCAGATTTTTGTCTAATGGCAGGAACATTGGCAAGGTACCATAATGGAGCTAGACTTTGGAGTCATGCAGAAGCGGGTCAAAATTTAATTTCCCCACTTTCTGCCTACATGGTTTCAGTTCATTTTTGTTTGTAGAAATGGGGAGTTATCAGTTGTAGGAGTGTCTTAGCCCCTTGTCTCACTGATGTAATAAAATACCCCAGAAAAGCAACTTAGGGAAGGAAGCATTTTATTTGGTTTACAGTTTCAAGGTGCAGTCCATCATGTGTGGGAAGACGTGGTGACGGGGACATTAGGCTGCTGGTCACATTGTATCCACGGTCAAGAAGCAGAAAGCATCTTCAGCTAGCGCTCACCTCACTTTATCCTTTCTATTCCGTCCAGGAACTCAGCCCGCAGAATGATACCCATAGGTAAAGTGGGGTCTCCTCCCCTCACTTATCCTAGATAATCACTCAAGGCATCGACGAAGGCTCGCCTTCTGGGAGACTGACTATCACCAGGAGGATTATGCTATTAGTATTCATGGAACACCAGACACAGAGTGCTCAGGACAGTGCTGGCCACAGAATAAGGATGTCATAAGAATGTCATAATAAGAATGGTGTCACTTTTCTCCTTCTGAGTATCCCCAGAGGCGAGAGTTAGAGCCCCATGGGATGCCATCGGGATCTACCCCCTCCAGGGGACTGGAAGCATTTCTAAGCCTTTTCTCATTTCTTTGCCCCCAATCTTGACTGTTCTATCTCTTCTCCCAAGTGACGCAGCTGAATGATGTCTGGGAGAGGCTACGCTATTAGGTCTGTGGCCCTGTGGTGTTTGTCCCAGTCCTTCAGTTGGAGGGGCAGGAAGGACTCTTGACACTCCAGGAAGCACCGGGTGTCCCTTTCCATGTGTGCTTGAGTAGAACAACCTTTGGGCCTGTACCAGGGGAGGAAGTTCTATTGAACATTTCCTTAGATCGTCATGGTCTCACTTACAGCAGATCTATATCTAAACCAGCACGGGGTAGAGCTCCAAAAATAACCTGTATTTTTTTTCTTTCCCTTTATGCAAACTCATTTATACCAAATCCCAAATGCTTAGTGAACACTTGAGGACGAGGGAGTCTATGAGATGCCTGCACATCGTTGCATGTTGTCAGTTGGCAGCTGGAAACCTCTCCTCCTTCTCTTCCTGCACAGCTGTTCTCTCTGTGTGTGGCAGCCCACCCAGCTGGCCCAGGACAGAGAGCCTTCTCCTCTGTCGGGTGCAGAGCTAGAGAGGGTGGCGTCTATGTTTGTTTGTCCTAGATAGTACTGCTGGTCTACAGACCAAAGACCAGGGATGGGGTGACTCCACTCCTTCTGAGACAAAGAAGGGATTCTACTGAGAGATGATGAGAGCCAATATTCTTCCATTTCAGCTCTGGAAAAAGTTACTAGTTCCAGGAGTTAGTCCAGAGGGAATAGCTCAGTGTCCAGGAACAAGTTGGGAGGGGTGGTCATGGAGTAGAGGTGTGGGATGATTTCTAGTGTTGAGAATTAGCCATATTTTATTATGGTCATGAAAGTGCTCACCCCTAAAAGAGTCCACTTTTGGGCTTGCCTTCATATCTATGTGACCACATTCCTTCTTAATTCTTGTTTGGAAAGTAAAGTTAATGATACTTTTAAATTATTGTTGATATAGCATTTTTCCTGTGCCTGTCATAAAACAGCTTTACGACAACGAAAGGGTATTTTCTCATAGTTTTGGAGTCCAGAAGCTTGAATTCCAGGTGTGCATAGGGCTGTGCTCCTTCTAGATGCTCAAATGAGGGATGTTTCCCTGTCTCTGCCATTTTGTGGGCTGCTGGTACTTCCGGACTTCTAGTTGCTTTGTTCAAATCCACTTCCATCTTCTCATTTTTTTTGTGTGTGTGTGTATGCATGTGTGTGTATGTGTGTGTCTGTGTGTGTGTGCCTGTGTGTATGTGTGTGTGTGCCTGTGTGTGTGTGTGTGTGTGTGTGTGTGTATGTGTGTGTGTGCTTTATAAGAGATATACGATAGGGCTAGGGATGTGGTTTAATTGGTAGAATGCCTGCCTAGCTTGCCAGAAGTCTTGAGTTAAATCCTCAACACTGTGTAAAACTGACCGTGGTGGCACACTTGCAGGGTAGAGACATGAGAATGAATAGTTCCAATTCATTCTTTGCTACATAGTAAGTTCAAAGCCAGTCAGAGCTTCATTGAAACTCTATCTCAAAAAAACAACCAATCAACCAACAAACAGAACGGATCAACAAACGTATAGTGTAGGATGACATTAGGGAGTTGATAGGTTAAGCCTGGGCCGGCTTTCCAGGCCAGTGTCTTTAACTTAATCACACCTACAAAGTCCAGATTTTTCAAACAAGGTAACACTATGTACATAGTCCAGGAAATAGAACCTGAGGTCTTTTGGGCCACCAACCTCAGTCTGTCCAATGATGGCAAGAAATACTGTCACAAGTTGGTAAATGATGCTCATGATCATAAATATGGTGCCTTTGACAAAAAAACAGTAAGTCAAGTTAAACTATCTCCTAAGGTAAATATCAAAGATGTATTTAAGGGCAGGAGAAAAATAAATTTGTGAATGAAGTCATGAGGGATGGTAGCGAGCAGAGAGAAGCCAAGAGACTGGATCCTGAGAGCTAGAGCATTCAAGTAATTCCCATTGCTAAGGAAACCACTTCACGACTTCCTGTGCCTGCCTCAGCTCTGAACAGCTGCTCTGCTTTGAGCTTGGCTTCCCTGAAGGACTTTAATTTCTAGGTGAAGAAAAGTCAGAGCCGGCAAGTTAGAACGGAAGGGAAAAATGACGACCATGCAGCACAACACAGAAACAAGCAATTTAAGGTGACTGGTAATGTGAATGTTTTTAAAGAGAAGGCCACTACTCCTTCTCCTTTCCAAAAGGCCGCTGAATACAGGGACATGGTTATTGAAGTGATTTCTCAAGTCTGGTGCCTTCAGGTTTCCTGTAATGACAAATTGTGAATCAATGATGTCGGTTCGTTTTCATCACTCAAAAGTGTCTTAATAACTAATATGGGTTGACTTTCTCTCCTTTTGTTGACTACTATTCAAAAACGAACGTGATTTTGGACACTTCAGTGTGCCTGCGAAGGAGTGAGAGGGGCACCTCCAGTTTAGCAAGAAGCTTGCACTCTCCTCCAGAGGAATGTAGTTTTAGTGTGGGCTTTGTCAAGAAGAATTCTACCAAGAGAATCTTCTCCCTCATTCTCTTTCTGCAGTGTCCTCTTCATTTGCATAGTAGAAGGATTGTGTGCCCATCAGGTTTCCTCTTCCTCCACTTCTTCCAACACTGTGACCTTCTCTTTTCTTTCTTCCCAACCCCCAAGAATTCACTTGTACCTTAAAAAATGTTTTTACTATTGTTCGAATCTTAGATGGTCTTTTAACAAAAAACCCAGAGCCAGATATCTGGGTGAAAGCTGAAAGATCAGAGAAGCAGAGCAGCAGCCACTAGTTCTTACCTCTACGAAATCCTCAGCCTAAAGAGAGTAAGTTCCTGTTTCCTCACACCTTATATACCTTTCTCTGCATTGTCATATTACTTCCTGGGATTAAAGGCATGTGTGCTTCCCAAGCAAAGGCATGAGATCTCAAGTGCTTGGATTAAAGGTGTGTGCCACCACTGCCTGACTCTGTGTCTAATCTAGTGGCTGGCTCTGTCCCCTAATCCTCAGGCAAGTTTATTAGGATACACACTATATCATCACATCTTACAGACTAGGGACTGTTTATAGAAACCAATCATGTGCTACTTACAGGTGTCTTTGCACCAAGGAAATAACAGACTGAAATCTACAGTAACTTTATCTTTCATCAAGAGAAAATTCAAGACACTACATGGAGAACGCTAACCAAGTGACACTCTGCAGCCACCTTCACTTGCCTCTGGATCGGCCGTGTGCAGTTGAGAGAGCACTGTTCACACAGCCGGCTACCCAGTGTGATAGCCACCTGCAGCCAGTCGCCACAAGAGTGGTCGCTGTGACCAAGGAACAGAATTTCCTCTTTTGTTTCACTTTAACTGAATTTAAGATCAAACAGGTTGCAAGCGGACATTATTGTTGGGGCCTCTAGATGAGTCATAGTAACGTTGTCCTTTTTATTCTTATTTTCACAATATTGTCAGTTTTCTTGGTACTTTTTAACCTATTCAGGGCCACATAGGAGAAAGGGTCCCTTCATAACAACCAAGACAATCAAAGTGCATGCAGAAAGTGACCTGGGCTCAGGCCGTGTATGCATTACTGGTCATTATTTAGGCATTAAATAAATAAATAGAAATATATGTATATATATATATCACAAAATAATAGAGGTAATGTTTTCGTTTATGTTAAAAATTTAAAATATCTGTTGTTGATGTGCAATCAACATATCTTGGGGATCAAACTTGGCATTTCAGTATCTCAAGTTTGTCCTTGTCATTTTACCCACATGTCATAACCTCAGGTGAGAGACAGGCAGGCTGGGTACAAAGCCTTCACCCTTGTTCTTGGACTCAGTGAAGGAGAGGACTAGTTGCTGGAGTTTGCAAACTCTACCAGGATCTGTTTAAAGTTCAGAAGGAAACCAGTCAATGCTACTTGGGGGTGGTCTCTGCATCTCTGTTCATGAGCTGTCCCCTCCCATGCCACGAAAAGTTGCCAGTGCTTCTGGAATGTTCTCCCCCTCTGCTGCTGTCTTGGGCCTCTTGTTCTATTGTTCACACATGGAGCTGATGATCTACCAAGACTGCCAGCTCCTAGAGGATTATGCTTCCCTCTCCTCATCGCTTAAGTACCAACCCAATGTCACAAGCATCTCAACTCTGGGTGCCTTACTACTTCCTCTCCCTACCCTGAGGGAAGGGAGCTCCGAGTTGCAGCAAGAAGAATACTTCATTCTTTCATTGCTGACATCCATTGAATGATCAGATCCAAAATGACTTGAAAACACTCTTAGTATTTTGCGAATTTAGAGTGAGGAGAAGACAGGGTGAATCTCATGTTCCACACAGAGTGCAGCTGCTTCTGAGACCCTCCAGTCTGGAAGAGGGAAGCATTCTGCAGGGACATCCCACCTAGGACGGAGGAATCAGAGGAACTATGTAGCCCCAGTCTAACTTCTCAAACCACGCTGCTGTTAACTAGTGGCAAGTCTGAATTCCCCGATCTAGACTGAGTGACTGATCACATCCATTCTCTGGCTATTTTGAGTGTTCATTGTGAAATCACCATTGTGGATGTAATGCTGAGGTGGAGAATAAAAAAGAACTAAAGTGTTCTGAACATCAACTTACACATTTTTTTTCTTCCTGTGGGGTCACTCCAGGTATCTGCTTCCCTCCCACCCCTACCCTGTACATGTTCAGTGTTGAAATCTTCTACTATTTCCTTGTCTCTGTGCCGAGATATTGAGGAGCCTGGATGCATACTAGGGTGCTAGAGCTTCAGTAATTAGCTGCTGGCTCCCACTTTGGGATTAATAAGAGAGGTGAAAATGAAGGTTAATTGCTACTTCATGGAACAATTCTGAAGATAATTAATGAAAGTATTTTTCCTTGAGAAACAGGAGATTACCAATTAATTTTGTGAAAGACCTGAAGAGACTGTCTTATTATGCTTGGATCTGTTTTTCCAAGTAATGGAGGATAATTAACAAGTATCACTCAGCATTTGTATGAGGAAAAAAATAACCAGAACATGATGTTAAAATCCATGTGAGTTAGGAGAAAGTTTATAGTAAAGAAAAATGTTCATTTCCAGTTGTTGCTATAATGTTGAGCTTCAAAATTCAATTAAACTCAGCTTTCAATGTTATAGTACATATCCATGTATGCATATATAAATAAAATATACATGTGGCTTAATATGTGTGTACAGGTATTTGTATATATATATATGTGCACATGTTGTATATATACACAAAAACACCTGCACACATATGGTTAATTACTTGGATATGTATAACGCATATATATATGTATATATATATATGTGTGTGTGTGTGTGTATGTATGTACATGCTCTTATTATTGAGTGACAACACGGGATTCAGGGCAGTGTACCCAGTATGTTCCCATTTATATTTCAAAAATAGGATAACATACACAAGTATATATTCAATTATTTTGCTACCATTTTACAACTTAAGTGGAATCTTTGACATGTTTGGAATTTCACATACATGTGAAAGCATGCTTGGTTTTGACATTTTTTTCTAGGTGATCATAGTCTCACTGTTAAGTTTGAGTGCTTTCTTCTTTTGTTTGAGATTCCGTCTTTATTATTCGATTAATCCCCGCATCTGCTTGGGTCCTTTGCTTGTAAGTATGAGATGGCTGTCTTCTGTTCCGCTGGTTGCATCGTCTGAATTACTAGACTGCACACCACTTAAGAGATATGGTTGCTCTTGTTCATGACAAGAAGGGTTAGTGTGTAATTTCAACTTTTTGTCAGGTTTTCAGCGCTTTCTAGCAAGGTTACGAGGCTTCTCTGACTAGACAACATTCACATTACTGCTAAGGGAATGGCCACTGCTGGACAGTGAAGGCCTGGCTGTAGCATGTTCATAATAGGGTTGAGCAGTGCCCAGCCCATACATGTTTCTCTAGGGGATAAGAAGAGAGTGGAAATATACCAGTCATCTTCCTGGGCACTCCTGTTCACCCTCTGTGTATTGACAGTGATAGCCCAATCCTCCTGATGCATGATTTGGAGTAAAGTTAGGGCTATCTGACTGTAATACTGTCATTGTATAAATGCGAGGGTTAGAGTCAGTCTTCCTCTTATTCCTTTTGTCTTATTTTTCTAAGATATGTTCCATGTTCCAAGATTGTGCTCATTACAAAAAGATTATTCTTACAGACTAGACATTTATTCTCTCTATGTATGAAAGCTTAAGGGTTTGAGACTGAGGATTGTTGAGAGAAAACAAGATCATGATCTGATGCTGTCTTGGCTTAAGAGTCATAAAGAGGGGGACGCTACATTGGGGGATACTTGGTTGTTGGAAAATAACAGCGAAGATATAGGTGTCTGGAGACCAGATGTGTCCTCTGAATGGAAGACAGCACGAGGTTGTCTGAAGGAGCGTCTTACTGAAACACTGTTGTCTGGAGTGAAGATATGACTATGGGATTGCCAGGGTCCAAGACAGAGGAAGTGGTTTTAAATCGCCATTGAGAGGAAAGGCATTGTTATTAAGAGGGTGTGTGTATATTGGAGGCTTCCTGTTTCCCCATCCCAAGTCCATTTGTGTTTCGTCAGTCTTAGAGACCTGGAAGGCGCTGTGTAACAGAGGAAAATGGTGCAGGTTTGTGGTGTTTGGATAGCTGCATTTAGGCTGCCGCTCTTGCCAACTGTTCTTACATGGCACGTTCTTGTCAGCTCACAGAGAACTCTCTGGTAGCGAGAGGGAGAGCACTGCTCTTCAGTGAGGGAAAAGGACATTATAACAGGACATTGTAAGTGGAAAACCTCCCTTACCGCACAAGAACTGTCTCTGGTAAACATGTGTAAGCTTAGTGTTGGAAATTTCAAAAGACTGGCAACAGGGATGTGCAAACCTGTAGTGTTTCAAGGTTTGATTGACTTGTCAATTGTTAAGAACTATGTTACAAACTCATATGTTGATGGATTTTTAAATTAGCATTGCATTTTGGCAATACAAATAACTACCTGGACCACAGAAAGTAAAGTGGAAAGAAAATGATTTTTATAGAAGGAAACATTTTAGAGAAGCAATAAAAATGATAGTATGGTTTTAATGTAAATGAGAGAAATAATGAAAAATTTAAAATCTCTTTACAAATTTAGCTAAGATGGAACATCAAAACCTAAAAATCTATAGTCTAACATAATTACACCTTAATGGAAAGGTGACAAAAATGGAAAATAGTATGTCAATGTGCAGGAAAATATCTAACACTAATGCATCAATTATAGATCTGATGGGTAGAACAATGTTAGGAAACCAATTTGTGTAATTCCTATTAATAGTCAAAGTAAAAAACTCAGAGATACATATAAAGATTTATTAAATATACATCTACTTGTAGTGATCCATACTCTTGTTATGTTAAGTAATGCAAATCTATTTTCATGCTTTCTTTGCTTTTGATTAAATAGACTAAGCTTAACACCCCTCCCCCCCACCATCCTGCGGCCCACTTATAAAACAATCACACAGAAGCTTATATTACTTATAAACTGTATGGCTGTGGCAGGCTTTTTGTTATCTAGTTCTTATATCTTAAATTAACCCATTTCTATTAATCTATAAGTTGCCATGTGGCTTGTGGCTTACCGGTATCTTTACATCTGTTTCTCATGGTGGCAGCTGGCAGCGTCTCCTGACTCAGCCTTCCTGTTCCCTGAATTCTCCTCTCTCTTTGTCACGCCTGGCTACTGGCCAATCAGCACTTTATTTATTAACCAATCAGAGCAACACATTCACAGCATAAGGAACATCCCACAGCAATGAGTAGCAAATATTTCTTTGTTGTACTCAACATACACACGTATTTATTCGCCACATCTACCTTCCTTGGGCCTTAGTACCCCAGCAAGACTCATCCACTTTCAGACAGCTAAGGATTCCAGTCAAGTTCAAAACTTCTCTCTCTTCCCAGCTTAGGCTTCACCACAGAGGTTCTGGGAAGCCTTTGTTCTTCCCATTCTCTGGTTTTCGCCTCTACTTTCCCATCACTCGGGTCCTTCTGAGTTTGTTTTCTCCTTGGTCGACGTTTCCAAATTCCAGGACCCGCAACTATGACCTCTTACCATTTGGTTGTGGTGCTCTGCTAGGAGGCAAAGTGTCCCAGCAGTTGGGCGAGCCTCAGGTGGCAAGAGGAATGCCAGTCTACTTCAGAACATGCCACCCCTTTGTAACCTGGTGGGAGGAGGGGCAGTACTGCTCCTCCTATAGTTATCTGGAAGAGGCCCACAAGCTACTCCAAGTACCCTCACAGACTCATCCTCCATCAATCCTGTGTTCTGCTGATAAGAGATGAGCAAGAGACACAACCAGTCCATTTCCAGGAAATCCCTGGAGAGATGTCTGGCAGTTTCTGGGTCACTCTGTTTTGGAATGCAGAGTTCTTATCTCTTGTTCCCTGTACTGAGGGCTTAGCCAACATTACAAAGGTAAAAAGGACTCTCATCCTGTGATTTGTTTTGCTAGGATGTTCCTAGTTTTCTAGCCGACAGGAAAATCAACTTCATTCTCCTCCCTTCCAACCTTCTCTGCGAGCTGTTGATTGTCCTACAGGTAAAATGTCTGTCCGTTTTTTTCCTCTTGCACTTGTCAACATAATTGCATTCATTTAGTTCTGTCACTTTGCCAGCATTGTCTCCTTTAAATGCGTCCCCCACAGAGTGTGAGCATTTCCAGACTTGGTTTGTCCACACCGTGCTGAAGGGTGGATATTCTATACTCTGTTGTGTGCTGACCTCTTTCCTCACTAAGAGAGAGCAGGCTGCTTTAGCTAAAGAGCAAGTGAGTGATGAGAAGGATCAGTCTTTGAGGAACTCTTCATAAAAGATATCTAGTTGAGAAAAGAGGACTCTGGTACTAACCTGGTCCTGGGTGACACCTGGTATATTCATGACTCTCATTTGGCAACTGTGTAGGACAGAGAAGCCCTCGAGAGGTCTGTAGGGCTGAGATACACTCAGAAATCATTAACAAACGTTATTAATGTCATTATTTTAATTGTGTGTGTGTGTGTGTGTGTGTGTGTGTGTGTGTGTGTGTGTATGTACACATGAGCCCAGGTACTGTGGAAGCCAGAGAGAATGTAGGAACCCTGGAGCTGGCATTACAGGTGGTTGTGAGTCACCTTATGTGGGTGCTGGGAGCCAAACTTGGGTTCTCTGTAAGAGAAGTCCATGGTCTTAACCAGTGAGCATCTCTTTAGTTCCTTGAAGTTATTTTGAACAAGATGTGCTTTGCAGGTGACAAAACTAATTATGAACCAAAAGTGATTTCAGAATTTAGAAAATACTTTAACCAAGATAACATATTTGTTATATGATACATATGTTATATATAACATATATGTTATATGATATATGTTATATATACACATACATACAGATGGCACACAGATACACATATGTATATATATACAAAATATGTATATCTCAAAAATCATGAGTATTACTCATACAGAATTTAGAGAAAATGTGCAGACTTAAGTGCTTATTTTGGAAAAAATTATTAAAAATAGATAGTATATGGCAAGAGATAACATTTTTCCTGAAAGTATCAGAGAAAGCAAGAATTTTAAATAAAAATAAAGTTGATACAGTTTTGGCAAGATAACACAAAAAGTCAGAAATACATTTTCAAGGAATTTTTAAGGACTATAAATATATATATATAAACATAATACCACTTTTATTGGCTAGAAGTTAAGAATACAAGGCATGTATTACTAAAAACAGTACTAGGAAATCTATCAGGAGGAAAGGGAACCGTGAAGAACCTTGTACCACCAAGGAAGGGTATTGATGGCTAAATCTTTGCATACACAGATGATCTGCTCGACTGGACACATAAGATGAAGTGTGTCTCTTTGGTTTCCTTTTAATGCATACCCAGTGAAGCAACTGTCAGAACACGTGGTAGCATAATCAAAGGAGACAGAAAGGCTACATTCTCCTATGTTTCCATTGCAGCTTTACCTACAGTGGCATACAGCTCCAATTCAAGTGTTCACCCATGAACAATGGGTGAAGAAATGTGGCCAATATCTATAATAGAATGCTGTCCAGCCATAAAAAGGATGACATCTGGGTAACTTGTGAAAATGTGAATGAATTCAGGTGGCACTAGGTTGAGGGATATATGTCAAATGCGAAGATGACTACTCCGTTTCTCCCTCTATGTGCAAGGCAAACCGGAATTCAGAGACAGAAAGTAGAATGGTGGTTACCAGGGCCTTTGTGGAAGCGAAGCAAGAGATGTAGGTCAAACAATGTGGGATTCCAACTGGATGAGCGGGGGAAGAACTCTAAGAGACATGGTTTACAATAATGTACCGCATGTGGCGAATTGTGAGAAATTAGATTATAACTGTTCTCACTGCCACCAGATATGTGAAATAAATAACATGTGTTAGTCACCTTGACTCAGCCATCCCACAGGTTGTGTATGTTTTCAAACAGCATTAGTATCATACATTATGTAATTTCTATTTGTCAATTAAAGTGATAACAAAGAAAACAGAGACAATGTTACAGACAATTTTCAAGGAAGAGATAATGGTGAGCTTAAAAATCTTCAGTTGCTGATTTATAGGTTGAGAAGCTGATATCACACCAGTTGCTGTAGACACGGCCTTTTTTTTTTCTTTTTTTTTCCCAACAAGATCTTACTACGCAGCCCTGGCTGACCTGTAGTTGGGTATATAGGTAAGACTGACTTCAAATGTACAGAGATCGGCCTGCCTCTGTCTCCTGAGTGCTGGGATTAAAAGCTTGCAACACCAGACAAATGATCTGTCACATTGCCTCTGACATCTGTTCTCTTTGTTATCATCATTTTAATTGACAAATAGAAATGACGTGTATGGTACACTTGCTGTTTTAAAACATGCACAGACTGTGGGTGTCTGAGTCAAGGTGACCAACACGTGTTATTTCACATATCTGGTTGTAATGAGAACACTATGTCTAGACCAGATATAACATGCGTATTTACATCCTGGAACTAAGCCAGTACTATCAGTCAAATCTTTGAAAACACTTGTTAATCAGTGTGATACTGGTGAGCTTTTTCTGCAGGGTGTCTTACTCTGTGTTAAATTATAATGGAAACAATAGCACATTCATAACTAATTAACAATTAGCTATATGAACAGAATATGGAGTCATCTAGTAACTATAAATGTATTTAAGAGATAAAAATATGACAAGCTTGGGATCTTGATTGTGCTGCAAAATGATGGATTATGGAATAGATAACATGAACAACTTGCCATTCCTCAGAAAGCCTCAGCTAGACTCTAACCATATACCTCCTCTTCCTCAGAAAAAATTACAACTATTTCCCTCAAATTATGAAAATACACTTGAGTCAAAAAAGCAAAATTAACTTATTATTAAAGTCCAGGTCTGTGTATCAAGGTCAGAGTGCCATGGGAAACCCGCTTCTGCAAGTATTTCAGGACTCGGTTCTCACTGGCAAGAGTTACTCAAAGACAACCACACACCTTTTTGTGGAGACAATTTTCCATTTGCATCGCATATTTCTGTACCTTTCAAAGTGGAAATGGACCACCATTTGCTCCAAACTCCCTTTCCAAGGATGTTTGCTTTTTTCTTGTGGAGAGCTGCAGAGAGCAACATAGCACCCTGCCCCCTAGACACACTGAAGCCACCAGAAGGGGCATTTGTAGTCCCCTGCTATTACATGCTCCCTGTGGGTGCACAGAGCTCTTTCTGTCTGTGAGAATGGGGAGAGGGGGAGCTGGGGCAGATGCCTACAGCATGGCTGTGCTGTGACAATCAGTCACAGAACAAGCTGTCTCCTCTTTGCATCGATGTATGTATGCAGTGTGTGTGTGTGTGTGTGTGTGTGTGTGTGTGTGTGTGTGTGTGTATACATGACTACAAGTGTGCCTGTGGGTGCATGGGTGAATAGGTTAGAAGTGACGTCAGATGCTTTCTTCAGTGGCTGTCCCCTTTATTGGCTGAGGCCTGGTCTCTTGCTGAACCCAGAGCCTGAGGAACTACAGCTAGTCTAGCCAGGCAGCTTGCCCACAGGATCCTGTGGATGCTGGTGTTCGTCAGGACTCCATGATCGCTCAGCGTCCACATGAGTACTGGGGATCTGAACTCAGTCCTTACGCTTTTGAGAAGAGCACTTTCTCCACCGAGCCATCTCTACAGCCCAACCCACTGTCTCTTATTCACGAGTCTCTTGTTGTGCACTGTCATTTGTAGCGTTGTGACAGGCTACTTCATTAGCTTCTTCTTCAGCTTTTCTCTTCTTTGGGGCAACAACCCCATCCTTAACAGTCTATGCTATAGAAATTAAAGCAACCAAGTCATGGTCCCCATACCTCTGATCCCAATACACGGGAAGCTGAGGCAAGAGGACTGCTGTGAGTATGAGGTGACACTCTCTTAAGAACACCAAGTAACAGCAGCAACAACAATGATAATGCCTAAGAGTGTAATTTTAGGACAATGGAAAGACAGTAACAAAAACCTGATTACATCCTAGATATTTACCCACAGTCGAGTGAGGTATTGGCATCATTTCCTTAAATAT
>CABHPQ010160662.1:0-39861 GCA_902168405.1 Peromyscus aztecus | reverse complement strand
TGAGCTATCTGTGGCGATAGCACTCAGATCATTTGGGAGGCTCCTGTGGACACCTGGTTGCCTCCTTCACACAGTGTCCCGACTTTGACTCTGCATTTCCTAGTTGCGGCTTCCTACGGGTATCTTCTCAGGGGTGTGTTTTCCTAGCCTGTCTTCATCGGAGCTGTAGAGCTACACGTAGGAATCATCTGGGTAGCTGCTCAACATGTTGTCACTGTAAACTGCTGAATTTGTACTCCACCTGCTCACTGAAGTTATACATCCCATTACCCATGAGAATTGCTTGTTTCTAGATTTTTCTCTGTGTTTATGAAGGTTGCCACTGGGAACCTCTGGATCGAGGCTCCGGTTTCTGATGAGTGGGTTTGCAGCCCTGGAAGGGGAAGTGCCCTCAGCTCCTTGCAAGTTTTCCCAAGACGTTCGCAGTTTTACCCCAAGGTCTCCACCACTGCTCTTAACGCAGGCTCCGGGGTTCCAAACATTGGGGTGCAGTGTGGCTGCTCTGGCCAGTCTCTCTGCTTTCTCTCGCTCCTCTTTCATGTGAACATACCTGGGTAGGGAACAGGGATGGTGTAGACCACCTGCAGAGCCAGCATGGCGTGGATGTCATCCCTGCTTCAGATTTCATCCACCCTCTCAAGCTTCTCCCCCGTGAATGAATCCCACACTTAGATAAGTGGCCTTCTCAAAGGAAGACAAAAATGCCCAACAGTCCAGGTGTGGAAGCAATACTCTGCCGTATCGGTTCTGACCCACCACATGGATGATCTCTTTAAGATTTCAACAGGGTCTCCAAACACAGTGACTAATGCCACCTGTATAGATAATCTGTCACCAGCCGACATGGGGGTGGTTTGCTTCATTGCTTCCTCACTCTCCCTTCCTAGAGTCAAGCCTGTGAAAGCAGAGGTTCCAGACTAGTGGATCCAGGTGAATCACAGATGTGAATGTATAGCTGAGTTGGTATAGGGGTTCATCCTGTCCAGGTGGAAGACCCCTGTCCCTTGTATGTCAAAAGGGAGCTATTGGCTGGGAACATAAAGTAGGTACAGCACTTGCCACGCAAGTGTGAGGACTTGAGTTCAAATTCCTAGAACACAGGTGAGTATGACAACATGCCTGTAATTGCAGCCTTGGAAAGCAGAAATGGGAGTTTCAGAGCAAGCTGGCTGGTGCAACTACGTATCTCTGAGTTCTGGGGTCTGCTGAGAGACCTGTCTCAATAAATAAGGAGGACAGCAAGTAAGAAAGACTCCTAATGTCTGCATTCCCATATGTGTGCCCACACACATGCAAGCATTTACACACAAGCATGCATACTACAGAAGGAGAGAGAGAAAACAGTAAGTGCAGAGTGGTAGAGCATAGGGGATTCAGTCACCACCGGAAGTCTGAAGGGGCAGGGAGGAGGATTCCTGGTTGTGTGAGCAGCCCTCCCTACCACCCCCACATGGCTGTGGGATAGCTCACTGGGTAGAGTGCTCACCTAGCGGGCACCATCCCAGCACCACAAAATAATGACAATATTCTCCACTGCTGAAGGGGCTCAGAAGTAGCAGGACTGAGGGGTCACACATAGGAAGCATATGATTGTCCAAGGTGCATGCTTGTAGAAACTCTTCTACGGCCAAGGAGGCCAAGCATGCTCAGAAAATGTCCTTGTTAGGAAACACACACCTCCTTAGGTTTGAATTTCTATAGTGCATTTCATCACAGACATCAAAGTTCCTGGCTCACCAGGGCTCCTGTGGGGTTCAAATGGAAAGTGTCAGCACAGTTTCCTTTCTCACCTAATTAGGGAGCCAAATGCAAGGGCTGCCCGGCCTGAGTGCACACCAGTCCCTCTCCTCCTGCCTGCTCCTGAGGGCCACAGCTCCGGGATGCCCAGGGCAGATTGGAGCAAATATGTATTTCTATGTGCTGTTGGTAGAACACCAGAGTGCATGTAATCATCAACTCCTTAAGACCTCAGGAAAGTTCCTTGGAGAGGTTGTGTGACACTGTGGCTTGAGGCTGAGGAAGCAATGGCTGCCTTGATGTGCAGTAGATTCAACAACCTCATAGACAAGTTTGGAGACCAAGTTGAGAAAGATATTCTAACACCAATCTCTGGCCATCATATATATCCTTCTGCATGGGAGCATCCCCATATACGTGCATGCACTCATGTGCACACACACACACACACACACACACACACACAAGCTGAACTTGGTAGTATGTGTTTGTAATCCTAGTGCTAGGGAGGAAGAGATAGGCGAATCCCTGTGGCTCACTGGCCAACTACCCTAGTACAATAGGCAAATTCTAGGCTATATACCAATGAGACACCCTATTTCACAAATAAGAGATATGCCTGAGAAACAACAACTGAAGTTGACCTCTGACCTCAACACACACACACACACACACACACACACACACACACACACACACACCACAAGCCCATCTATATGGGCATGTGTAACCTACTGTTCAGAAGCATGTAGCCTTGCCTGGGATGGAACATCTTAAAGGTTTGTGGAGAGGAGGGAGACCTCCTCTATCTGAGCAGAAATGGAAACCGAGCTCAGAATGAGGTCATGTGGTGTGGGAAGTGAAGCTCTAGGCAGGAAGCAGTATCATGAAGAGGGAGCCTGGTTAGAATAAGCAGAGGGCTGATTTGGGGCGAGACAACAAAACTGAGTGGACACACGCTTCACAACTCCAGGCCATCCAAGCCATCACTTCAAGACTCCCAGGTATATGAAGCCAGTTAAACTCACCCCTACAGCAGTGGGAGGTGGGGTGAGGTGCCTTTCATGTGCCACTCAGAAATGGATAGGTCAAGATGAATGAAAATTCACATGTCATAGAGCAGGACTAGGGATAAGAAGCACCCACTTTAAAATCAAACTCTACTGGAACAGAGTCACGGTTGCTAGTTTATTTGTTCATTGCCTGGGGCTATGAGAAACAGACATATCCTTACAGAGACCCTATGATCTCAAAACAAAATGGATCTTTCCCTCAAACCCTTTTCAGGAGTCAGCCAAACCCCACATAGAAGACTGGAGGGCTTTCGGGAGGGAGCTTGCTCAGACCGTCCTAAGTAGAATCATAAACTGGCCCCACCACTAGGCAAAGGGCCCCTCTCCAAGGGAACAGAGGAACAAGTGTGAACTTTGACCATATTCCAAGTCCCCATGAAGTCTTAGGACTACTAAAAAAAAAATCGATATCATACACATCATGTTCTCTGACTGCAATTCAATAAAAATTCATTTCTAAATGATTTGTGGGCAAAGGGAGATATGTGGATGGCAAAGAGAACATATTCAAAACCGAAAAAGTAATGAAAACGCTACTTATCAAAACGTGTGCGATGCGGTTAAAGTGGTACTTGGAAGAAAATTTATACCCTCGGAGTGACTGCCTTTGACAAGGGAAAAATGATAAAATTAATAACCGAAATGTCCTACTCAGAAAAATTAGGAAAAGAACAAGATAAAGCCGAAGAAAGTAGGAGGAGAGTGGTTTTAATAAATAACTGGATGTGGGTGGAGACGGGTTTTGGCACAGTTAGGGTGAGAGCGGAGGGGGAACTCCGGACTGCAGTCTCTGCAGGATCACTGGAGAGTGTGTCTTGGCCTGTGTCAACCTTCAGGATTTTAGGATGGAAATTGCCAGTCCCTGGATTATCACAGTAGGCTCTGGAGTTGAAGAAAGCTAAATTCATAGGTCCTACCTACTATAAAGGGATCAAATTTGGTCCTCCCCTACCAGAACTGTGTTAAAGTCTCAACCCCCCAGTCCTGGAGATTGCAACTTTATTTGGAATACAGTCATTTAGGAAGGAAACCAGGTTAAAATGTAGAATTAAAGGCAGCCCTACACCAATATAGCTACTCTCCTTTAAAAAAGTATGTTGAGACTGGTTGGTTTGAGGACATGATTCAGGTGACAGAGTATATGCCTAGATGCATGAGGTCCAGGATTCAATCCTCAGCACCATGTAAACCAGGCATATCAAAACAGGTCTGTCATCCCAGAACTCCAGAGGCAAAGGCAGGAAGGTCAGGGGTTCAAGATCATCTCCAGCTACACAGTGAATTCAAAGCCGTTGTGGGATACATAGAGTCCATCTCATAAAGGGAAAAGAAATTAAAACTGAATTTGGGACACATGGTAGGCATGAACGGAGGAAAGGTATAGTGCTGTACTGGCTAGTTTTGTGTCAACTTGACACAAGCTAGAGTCATCAGATAGGGAGCCTCAACAGAGAAAACATTGGGTTAGAGACAAACCTGTAGGGCATTATCTTAGTTAGTAATTGGTGTGGGCGTGGGCAGCCCATTATGGATGGTATCCCTCTGGGCTGGCAGTCCTGAGTTCTTTAAGAAAACAGGCTAAGCAAGCCATGAGGAACAAGCCAGTAAGCAGCACCCCTCCATGGCCTCTTCATCAGCTCCTGCCTCCAAATTCCCACCCTGATTAAATTCCTATCCTGACTTCCTTCGATGAGGAACAGTGATGATATGAAAGCATAGGGCACATAAACCCTTTCCTTTCCAAGGGACTTTGGTCATGGTGTTTCAGCACAGTAATAGTAACCCTAAGGAAAACAACATCCATGCAAAGACAGGGCCAGAACAGTGCATCGACATGCTGAGGAACAAGGTGATTATCACAGACACTCCAAGGCCAGAGAAGGTGAGGCAGATCCTGCCCCCATAGGTCCCAGAGGCCGAGTGGCCCTAGATGTTTGAGTCGCAATTCCAGCCTGCAGAATTGAAGCCCTAGACTTAGGTTGTTTCCAGGCACCTGGGTTCCCAGCAGTTTGTTTTCAGCAGCCTCGGCAAACAGGTCAATCTAAGAAGGACCCAACTACATCCTGTTACTGTCAGGCAGACAGTGTGGGGGCTGCCACCCCGGTTGGCATACCGATTGGACCCCATGGGGATGGACAACTCACCACCTCACTCCCTGTGTCTCTCTGAGTGCATCAGTTTCTAAGGCCCTCTGATCTCACCCTCCGGACCACTGTTCCCTCTTCTGCAGCATAAGTCCTTGGAATCAGGATTGGCACCTCACTCCCTCCTCATCTCCATTGTCTCCAACAGTGCCTGAAAGCTAGAGAAAGCTTCAGAAATAGATGTTGAAAGAAAAATGAAATAAATGGATCCTTCTTTGTAAACTTTCAGGCTTTACAAAAAAAAAAAAGACTTGTAAAAGAATAGTCATGAAGATATATGTTACAACAAATGTCCAAAAATTGCTAAAATTATTTATCACAAAATGAGAAAGTACTCAATATTCCAGACACTTTCCACAAAGCCATTGTCATTATTAAAATCTGAAATGGCTTAAAAATAGACACACAGAGGGATGAGTCGACTAGAAGAGACTCAGAAGCAGAACTCAATATACTGAGGAATTTAATATAAAGTCAGGGAGCTCCTTTAATCTAGTGTGAAGACAGTGGTTTAGGGCTCAGTCGAAAGGAAACAAAGCTGAACATCATGCCACATGACACACAAAAGTAAATTAAAATGAGAAAAAAATAAGAGTCTTAGGACAAAATTAAAACTATATGTATCTGCTCAGATACGTTTATAAATTAATTCCAAATAATGTTTCACCAGGAAGCAGAAAATGATCACAACAGAGCTAATTTCTCAAAGAGGAAAGAAAGAGGGAAAGAGAGGAGAGGGGGAAGCAGGGGATGGGAAATAGAGAAGGAAGGAAGGAAGGAAGGAAGGAAGGAAGGAAGGAAGGAAGGAAGGAAGGAAGGAAGGAAGGAAGGAAGGAAGGGGGAGAAAAGAACAGAGAGGCAAGCCCATCAGCCTGCTATGTTGATGGGATATGGACTGATGTCTGGGTGTGGGAGAGGATGCAGGATGCAGGGTCCTTTCTTTCCAAGCAGGATTGAATCTCTAGAAGATTCACACCCTAGGAGCAGGAGCCAGCAATGCTCAGTCCCCTGACCCTGTCCATCTGGTCTGTCACTTGCTCTTAGCCCAGAGGTGGGCACAAAACTCTGCACAGGGTCCCTATTGTCTCATGTGATGCCTATAGCTGGACACTATCCTGTCACACACACACAGGACACGCCTCCCATTTCCCTGTCCTGTCCTTCATCACATTAGAGACAGAGGTAATGTGTTCAAGTGGCTTATTTTGTGAGAATTTACTTATAATTAATGCAACTCTCTTCCTTTTGAGTGGAGAAAAATATTGGCAGTTCTACTAATCGATGTCTTTCCCTCTCTAGACTGTGCTGGTCAGCATCAAATGATCTCTGCCTAGTGCTACCTGTTGTGATGGAGGACACAGTGCCCAGGCCCCCAGCACATCAACACAACTTCAGCTTTGATTTTCTCTATGGAAGTGAACTGGCAATATTCTACAGAACAAATTGACCATGTCTGCTCTCAAGAATTCCCTTTGTCATGCTCATCCTTCAGGGGGCTGTTTAACCATGAACAGAATTTTTAAATTAACACAATTAAAGACGCTATTTCTTAATGTACCTCTAATCTTTTCTTTTTACAGTTAAGTTGTTGAAAACCACCTCAGCTTAAAACAGAAAAAAAAGTCACTCTACAGGAAAATCATAAACAATTGAAGTCAAATTCTAGAACTCTCCTTCCAGGTGCAATTTTTGTTCTGCTTTTGTCCCAGTTCCTTCACATTGGAATGACGTCCTTTCTCTCCATTCAACCTGGGAGTCCAATTAGCAAGATTCATGATTCAGACAGTTGGAACCCATGGCAAGGGAGGGGCTTGTTTAGTGGTTTGCTAGTGTAGCCAGGGACCAACTGTGGTGCAGTCACAAAATAAAATCTTGGCCATAAAAATTTGTGGAGTTCTGACACTTGTCCTCAAGAGGGTGACTCTTGGAGGGATGATACCTGACAACAAGAGCTAGATTGGACAGCCTTGGCCCTCAGGCTGGGGATGGCACTCAGTAGGCTAGCACCCATCAAGCACACACTGAGGTTCTGGCTTCCAGCCCCAGGGCTGCAAAATTAAGTAAGTGAGCGAGTTAAAGCTTGGGTTTTCTTTGTGCGAGATGCCCATCTATAAAGCCTACATAAGTAGAGTTTGTGGGCCAGTTGTGGCCAGGTGCTGAGTGCTGGAGTGAAGATGGTGAACATTAATGGGCTCAGGGTTTCCTTTTACTGTTCAGAAAATGATTTCAGGTTAGAATAGACAATGCTGGGAAGATTAAACCCTACTGGGTTGTCCATCATCAAGGGGTAAATCTGTGGCTGTGTTTAGGTGACTTGAAGCTCAACACATCTATTAAAAGTGTGACTAGAGGGGCTGGAGAGATAGCTCAGAGGTTAAGATCACTTGCTGCTCTTGAAAAGGACCTGGATTCAGTTCCCAGCACCCATGTAGCAGCTCAAAACTGTTCATCACTCTAGTTCAAGGGTGTCTGGTGCCGTCTTTTGCCTTCCTCAGTCAATGAGTATGCACACAATATACTCACATACATGCAGGCAGAACACACTCATAAAGTAAAAATAAATAATTCTTTTTCTAAAACTTAAGTAGATCATTCAAACTGGATCATGTACCTCTCAAAAGTATAAAGATGTAAATGTGCATAGAAATTAAAATTTGCATTTATATACATATATACACTTACAGATATCAAAAGGCAGTTCATACTATAATAGAAATGGATGATATGGCTTTGGGCTTCTGGAGATGGCAAAGATCAAGCTGGACTTGCTTTCTGTCAGTGGAATCATAAACTCCAGGTCAGCTGTGAAGCAGACAGCTGTCCAAAGGCCCTGGAACACTGAGATCTTGACCTATGCTGATGAGTGAGGAATTAATCAACAATAAGTGGCAGAAATCAGTATATCTGACACTGGGTGCAAAGAGAAAACACACCATGACTCAAGGTGACACAGAGTGACAGGATGATGTCCACATTTACGCATGTATGTGGATGAATATATGGTATTTTTCTTCCTTTTGATAAATTCTTTAAGCAAATGTCATGCAAAGCAAAGCAAAGCAAAGCACGAGCCAGTTTGACACTTACACCACTGATGGAAGAGAGCACACAGGAGCGGCTCAGGCAGCCCCGGTGCCACCTAGTGGATCAGTTACTTTTCTTTTTGCATCAACAACAGAAGTAACTGGAAGAAGGAAGGAGGTTTGGTATCTATCTGTCTATCTATCTATCTATCTATCTATCTATCTATCTATCTATTTGGCTTATGGTTTAAGGAGCTACAGTCCTTGAAGAGGAAGCCATTGTAACAACAGCAAAGATGACTAGTCACATTGTGTCCACAGTCAGGAACCAGAGAGATGAATGTTAGTACATAGCTCACTTTCTCCTTATTTTCCTTTTTATTCACTTCAAGACTCCAGCCCATGGGATGATGGCACCTGAATTCAGCTTAAAATTCTCTGGAAACTCCTTTATAGACGTGCCCAGACATGTGTGTCTCCTAGGTGATTCCAAATTCAGTCAAATTGACAATCAAGAGTAACCATCACACAAGGACTGTGAAAGGCATGTTGTTCATTCAGGGTAGTGTGATAAACCAGGGGTGCTTACTGAAATCCCTTCATAAAGGAATAGAAGACTAGAAATGGGATTAGTGGAAAATCCATGAGCACACATACTGGGATCTGAGAAAGATCATAGTGAAACCAAGGAGAAAATAGGGAGATAGCGGAACTAAATGTAACACATCGATAGCTACAGTAAATGTAAATGGACCAAACACACTAAATATAAATCAACACTTGGCAGATTAGATCAGAAGATCCAAAGATACTGTCACAAGTTGCCTATGAGAGGAACATTTCATCCAATGGGGTAACTCAGATAGGATGAATAAGCAGATAGAAGCTGAAACTGCATCCAAGGAAGAGGCAAGCACAGAATGAGGCTGTGCTCACCCTGTGGAGTCAAGAAAGTGGGATATCCCCAAAGTGAAAACCCAGAAGTCCTGAAGAAAAAAAAAAAACCAAGATGTGTGCATGTATATCTCATTAGATGCATCTGAAGATCAAACAAGACCTGAGAGGATGGGAGACAGAGAGGTGAACCTTCATGATGGATTGGAAGCAGAACACCCCTCTCTCAGCACTTACTAAACAAACAAGGCAAAGGACAAAGACTCGGAGATGGAAACATTCTGGACCACACACCAGGGTCAGGCGCTGTGACCTTGATGACATTTCTGGAACTCACACCAATAACTGCTTGTGTGTTCATTACTCTGGTGCACTCTTGACAGAAACAACCCAAAGAAAGAAAACTTTCTTTTGGCTCATGATTTTAGAGAGTCTAGTTCATGGTGGAGAGTGAGTAGGAGAGGAGAGCAACTCACACCATGGTGGCCAGGAAGCAGAGAGATGAAATATGGAAAGCGAAAAAGACAAGCTAGAGCTCCAAGAACGTGCCCATCACTCACTACTTCCTCTAAAGAGGCCTGATCTCCCACCTATCAGTATGCACCAATAACATCCTTCAAAGGATGAGTACGTTAGAATCTGTGCAATCTAATGGTCTCTGGGAATGCATGTGTTCTGTTAATGACATTGATTAACTGATTGAGTCATTCATTCATTGATTAACTGACTGCTTTTTAACCATGATCTAATGCATCCCAGACTTACCTTGAGCTTACAATGTAGCTGAGGAGAACTTTGAACTTCTGGTTTTCTGGTCCTCACATCCCAACTGAGCTACAACCATCACACCAACTTTATAGGATGCTAGGGATGGAATCCAACCCTTTGTGACTGGATAGGCAAGTACTCCTCCAATTGAGCGACATGCTAGGCATTTACTAATCTAATGAAGCCAACAGTCAAAATTAACCACATAGAACTTTCTCGATGTACTTCCCCAGAGTGGGCCCCACTCAGCAGCTGAGAATGATTCAAATGAATTTCTCAAACAGATTCCAATCATGTGGTTCTCTCCTCTGATGAAACTGAATTGTAAAATCTACAATGACTAAGTTAACAGATACTGTTGAGCCATCAATTCTCCCCAGCTGATTATATACTGAAAACAATCCCATTCAAAAAAAAAAAAAAAAAAAAAAAAAACCTCAGTCTTGCTCATTGAAATTGACAAATTGGAGCGAAAACTCATACAAGAAGTTGAGGCCCTTTCCTGGTTAGTCTTGATTGTTAACTTAACATACCCAGACTCATCCTCATCTGAGAAGAAATGCTTCAATTCAGGAATTGCCTCAATCAACTTGGCCTATAGTCATGTCTGTGAGGCACTGTCTTGATTATCCATTGATACAACAACACTCAGGCCGGTGAGGGCAGCACCATTTCATAGGCAAGTGGCCCTCACCTGAACAAGGAAACTAGCTAAGCCTGAACCTTGGATACAGTCAAAGAACAAGTCAATGAGCTAGCCATTTAGCAGGCAATAGCCTCTGTGATTCCTGCTGTGGGCAATTCCGGGCAGAATAGCAAACTCCTACGTTAAGGTTAAGGTTCCTGCCTTGAGTTCCTGTCCTGACGTCCCTGAATGAAGGACTGTGACCTGGAAGCTAAGCTGAAATAAACCCTTGCCTCCCTGAGTTACTTTTGGTCCCAGTGATTCATTACGGCAACAGAGAGCAAACTAAGGCAAGCCTCCGTACAACTGACATGACTTACAGAAGAAACCAATTTGGGGTGTCTCTTCTTCCTTTGTTTGTAAAATCTGATGACTCTGTCATAATCAAGACCATACGAGGCAGCCTCCAGTGGAGAGGCCAAGGCCAAGGGGAGCAGAGCAGAAACCAGAAATAGGTTACAGGCCTGATATGGGAGGCTTTGGGCGAAAGGTGCTATTTTAAACATTCATTTTTCTCATTAATTCTAGTGTATCTGGGATTAATTTGGATGTTTATTGAAAGGTAGGATCATAACTATTTTCCCCTAGTCCATTAACTGATTTGCACAGAGCCCCTCAACACAAAATGCAAGCTTTCACAAAACTGTAGGCATTTAATTACAATACACTACATTTTCTGATGAAAGACAAAGTACTCAAATTTAAACTGCAAGGCATCTGATGACAGCGATGTTAAAATCATCCATATGAGTGGAATTGTGTTCCATGTGGTGAGGCAGGCATCTCATCATCTTGTCCTCTGTCCTGTGGGATGGTAGAGTAGAAAGTGTTCCTTGGTAACACTTGAGCTCCAGAGCACATCTGATGATCCACCACCCTGATACCTTGGTGATTCCAGTTGGATTTTCTTCCTTTGGCTGGGAAAAGAAGCCTGAGAGACCAGCAGAGTTTTCTGGGGTTTGGCCTAAAGCCATCATTTACCACTCTGCCCTCATTCCATTGGCAGACTATGTATGACATGGTCTATTCATGGCTAAGGAGGCTGAGAGACTCAGGGGCACAGTATGAGTTTGGGCAATGCATGCTTGTGAGACCACTCTACAGAGGGACTCTTTATCCTTGTCCTCATGAGACACTTTGGTAGCCACAAGGCTACCAGGACCAGAGCACTGGGGATGGAGGTGGATTGGTGAGCAGGGGTTGGGACTAGAAGGACACCAGGAGGAAGAAGCTTCCAAGGAGGTACAGGTTTTACATTTGGAAGCCTGGTGGGATCTTTCTAGAATCTCAGCAGCTGGCCTAGGCTTGCCTAGCTTCCTTGCCTACAGTTGCCAGTTCTTCCACTGTCCCCTCCCACCAGACAACCCCAGAAAGGTGCTTAGGCTCTGGAGTCAGCCACCTGGGCCTGCATCTACTCTTCATACCTAGGGACAGTGTATCCTGGGCTCACTATGTAGACTGTGCTTCAGTTTCCTGTCCAGCACAGTGGGACAGGAATTGTGCCCCATGCTGACTGAATGGTAAGACCTGGATGTCGTCATTATTATAATGCAGCCTCAGTTGTTGCCCATAGTGACCCACCACCTCCATGCCAGGTTTCCATGCCCTCACTTCCTGGGTCCTCTACCCTGTGTCCTCTACCATCCTCTCCCTCCTCTTCCTAAGACATCTCTCAGCACACAGCCAGTCACAGCAGACCCCCTGGATGCCCCCTCAGCTGCCCCCAATCTGGGATCTACAAGCACCTTGACTTTGATCGTAGGTCTTGGTGGCACTAAGGTGAGGAGACACAAGAGGGATCTAGAGGAAGGAGGCAGGGCTGAGGAGAACTCCCCAGACAAGAGTCTCATCCATCACCCCCAATATCAGACGAGCCTGATTCTCATGCTCACCTCCTGCTGGCAAGAAAGCAGAGTGGAAATGTCTGGAGACTTCACACTCAACCTCCTGTCTGGCAGTATTTGCAAGTGTTCCTGAGAACATTGCCTTGATCTTCCCTGTGAGGCTAGAACAACCTGAGACAGAACTTGTTGTCCTGAAAGATGGATCTTAAATCTACTCACATGTAAAAAATAGCTGGACATTAACGATTTCTCCCTTGACTCTTTCTTATCTAGTGGGAAATAAAACTGCTGTGTTTTAAAACACTTTTTTTTTTCTTCTGTGGCTTTCTTAAGCATTAGCAATGTTGTGGGCAATTTCTCTGAGAAAATCAAAGGATAAATCAAGAGGGTAGCTAAGCTTCCCCTAAGGCCTTGAGTTAAACCATGGCAGATCTTGAGTGCAGGCTCAGGGCCCTGCTTCACGGTTTTTCCTGTTGATTGACACCCGGAACGTTTCAATAGATATAAGAGGGAGCCGGAATCAGGCATGAAGCCCTACTCCAGTAATAACAGCCCTCTACCTAACTACGTGCTAGGGTGGCTCCTCTGAGTGCCTTGAGGGATTAAATCTGGCTGCTTCTCCCAGGTTGCATCACCAATGCACAGCAACAGCCATCAGAGAAACTGAGAAACCATGCAAGTCAAATGTTTTGTCATCCTTTGTATCAGTAAAGTAAGAATTGCACCCAAAAAATTAAAAAAGAAAAGGAAAGACTTCATCTAGAACCTGGTTCTAGATGAACTGATTCAGAAAGTTTTGCATGGGTTATGGCATGTCAGTAGACCCCCAACTCATCTCTGTGGTTTCACTTGTAGGGACTTCATTTCATATCAGTCATACCATGCATACATAGTGTGTATAGTGTGTGCAACATTTAAAAGGCCATTGTATTTAACTTTTCTTTTCCTCACACAATGCTAAGGACAGAACCCAAGGGAGCCTCACTGTAAGCACATACTCTTCCGCTGAGCTACATCAGCAAACCAATTATATTTATTTATTTTGCTTATTTGGATAAATGCAAACACCAACCGAGGTCCGAGAAGGTTCTAGACTCATTCTCCACTGCAGCTAAGGCTTCACTGCATGGAGTTAAGACCAGAAGAGGCCAAGTAAAGCACCCCATCAGGGTTAGCTGGGGTTGACAGCAAAGATCATGGTGTTGTTTCCACCATTGCAGCTTGTGTGTTCCCATCCTTTATATCCTTAAGATTTAGAAGGAGATGAGCCCTGGAGACTGATATGTCTGGACCACATTAAGGATGATTAGAAACTTAATATCTCGCAGAATTGGGTGGGTCATGTCTTTGAGAACCTGAAAAGAGTGGAGATGGAGGAGCGGTTCTGAGGTGACCATCTCTCTGGGTATTCCTACAGTGGCCCCAGTGGCTTGAGCTGTCTCTACACCATTCATAGGTAGCTAAACTGGAGAGAAAACACAGAGACATAATCTTCTGAGCAGAGGTGGGGTTGGGGATGTTGCTTCCTGCTGGCCACAGAGACACTGGACTCAGGGGCTCACAGTACTGATATCCTTCCAAGACAACGCACCCATCCCAACCTCTTCCATTTTCACCTCCGCCAACATGGCCATTGATATTGTAAGCCATGAGCTCCCTCCAAACCTGAGGACCCAGAAGAGACAACCAGTAGACACAGGGAAAGGAAATGGGAATACAATGGGAGAGATGGCTCAGCAGGTAAGAGCACTTACTGCTCTTCCAGAGGACCTGAGTTCTGTTCCCAGCACCTACATGATAACTCACAATCACCTGTAACTCCACTTCCAGGGGATCTGATGTCCTCTTCTAGCCTCTACAGGTACTGCATGCATGTGGCACACATACATATACTCAGTCTCATACACATACACATTAAACAAACATTTAAAAAAATGATGTAAAGTTTAAAGACCTTCTGTGGTCCTGCTTGGGACTCACTCAGGAGCACTATGGCCTCTAGGCATGGGAGGAGCAATTTGGCTCATATGCTCCACACATCTGTTTCAAGGTAAAGCAGAGTCCTTGACTCTGTAATTCAGCCCCAGGTCCCCACTAGAGGGTGTCTGTGTGAAGGCCACGCCCACTGCCAAAGCTGCATATGCTTCATGCCAGGACACTGCTCTACACAAAGGACTGAGCAGCTGCTGCTAGAGTGTGGGTTTCACACCGCTGTCCAGTTTATGATATCTCTCTGCCGTTCCATCTCACATCACTCGGTGTCATTGTGCCCTTTCCAGATCGTTCCCTCTGCCTGGTAGTCTTGTCTGCTGGTGCCTTCACAGACTTGTTCAAGTTCATCATCACTGGCTATTGCCAATATCATTTCCTCAAAGGAATCCACACTACTATTCCCAACTGCCCTCATGTTCTTTTAACCGCCCCCCCCCAGCCCAGTATGCTCACCACCACCAAGCAAAGGTGAACTCAGAGTCACCTGCTACACTCTCTCTCCCTGGAAGCCGAGGCTCACGTCTCTGCCACCACCATGGCCACCCATGGCAGGCACCCTGCCAAGATTTGCTCAAATGATATGAACACACTGATATGGGGAAATAAGCCTTAAAAACAAGGTAGTTATGGTTCCAAATAAATTTCAAGAAGGTATAAATCAAAGCAAAATGGGCTTCCAGCATGAGAGTTAACCTCGAAGGACCGCAGCTATAATAGGTTTTTATCTGCATTAAATACAGCCAGTCGGAGGAACCTTCACTTCCAGAAAGGAGACTGGGGACAAATTTGTCTCTAATTTTGGTTCCTGAAAAATAAATTAAGGCAATTATTACCTCAAGATTGCTACACAGCATCCTTCTATCTCCTTTAAAGTCTACATTAATACAACCTGAACAAGGGACTTGAAAAAAAATCAGTGGAGTATTTGTTTTCCTCCGGACAGGGGTCCATGTAATTTAATAAACTTGAAATTGGTCATCAGGTCTTCTTTGAAGAGTAGGACAGTGGTCACAGTCCAGGTTATCTGGAATGCCTGTGTGGAAAAGTGTCAAGTGGGTAGCCAGAGGGGTCAACAGCATTGGCTAGTGGACTTCAATTAAAGGCTCCTATAGGATAGAATTGAGGAATATGGGTGAGGAGTGAGAGCCAGGGGTGACAGTGGGCACATTCTCTGAGCACACAACCTCTATCTTCAGGTCCACCGGTAGACACTTAGCCCTCGGCTATTGGTCACACAGTTCAAAGTTACCCTGGACTCTTGGAGACAAGATGATCTCAAGAAACTACCTTCTAGAAGAATTTGGTGATGCACTTTCTTGTTGTGGGGGAAGGACATTAGAGACATACAGACTCTGACCAGGAGGAAGGGTGAGAAGCTGCACACAGGGGGAAAGATCACATGTCCAAAGTGGAAATATTGACCTAGCCCAGGATGGGGAGTGAGGATTGCAGACAGATGCTTGGTGGCATGGACAACTCAGCCTCTCACTCCATCACTGTTCTTTCTGAGAAGCTCTAGGCACACACGTTTTCTCAATGATCCCTTTTACTAGCCTTCTTGCATCTCCTAAGATGAAGCTACAGAAAGATGAGAGAAGTTGAAGGCCTGGCTGAGGTCCCATCATTATCATGGAAGGTCATTGAGTTGTTACACGAGAGTTCTTCATAGGACTCTCTGAGGCTATGCTCTCTAGACCCACAGCAACAGAGATAACATGAGCAGCAGCTTGCTGCAGGGACTGCCCTGCACACCCCTCAGAAATACAAACATCTCTGACTTGGGGCGAGTTACAAGCTGAGTAATTTTTTATGCTTGTCTATAGAGTCGTCAACAATGAATGTGCCAGAAGAAGGAGAGCTGGCACGGTTCTAGAGACATAATCAACATGTGACCCAGGATTTGGAGGTTAATGACAACTTGGGGGTCAGAAGAAGGAGCCAAGAGACCATTTTTGGCCCCTGTTTGTGGTTAGAGTTTGATCCAAAGGACATAGAAGAGTTGCCTCCTAGCAGGCAAGGGGTGGGAATGTGGCATTCACACTCATACTGATGGGCGTGATCATGACTACCATCTGCTTCTGGGGCCATCCAACATAGAATAAACAATACTGATATGTCTCTGTAGTGTTCTGTCTTCTGTTGCTTCAGGAAATCATCTGAGGCTGGAAATATTAAAGAGTTCTATTTGGTTTATGATAAATATATGACATATAGGTAGGTAGATAGATAGATGGATGACAGGTGGATAGATGAATAGTTGGGTAGATAGACAGATTATAGGTAAATAGATAGGTATACATCACATGCTGAAAGGAACCTGGGGCAGGTTCCACCTAAACAAACACTTAAGGAAAGCTATGGACTCAGCTCTACATTGTCTATGCCCTGTGAAGCAGGCTCGGGTTTGTAAAAGCAGTCAGGAAAGCCAGGAAGAATGAACTCTATTATCGGTTCATAGGATTATAAGAGGTCAGTAGACACAGAGTCAAGATGGAGAAGAGTTGAGCCAGCTGATAACCTTATGGGTTTCCAGAGCCCACATTAGCCTCTGGGCATCACTTGGCTATCAAGCATACTCAATATTCACAGAGGCAAGCCTCCTTGCAGGCAATGGGGCAGTTAGTGGCTGTGCACATCTTATAGGGCCAGGGTTATGGACATGAGGGAGAAGGAACCTTCAGAATGCCCTGGGACTAGCTCCTGTGCTGGGTGTTGGGAGCAAATCTCCTATCTGCTTCTTCCCTTCAGATCTCTAACAAGCACATGAGCAAAGTGGAATCCACTGTCAAAAGTAGACTAAGAATAGTACGGGACTTTGAAAGAAAGAAACTCATAGTTTTCCAGAGAAGGGTTGCTTATAACCTATAGGCTTTGTCAGTACTCACAAAAAGAAATTCTCAGCCTTCCCCAGATTGCCATACAAGACTACTGCTGTGATATATGACTCAGTAACAACTAGCATGGACAGAGAGAGGAAAGACAATCACATTCATATGCATGCATATAAAAGGGAAAGGAACCCTTCCCTGTGGTGGTATTGTGTTCCCCAAAATATTGTGTACCTTAATAAACTTATCTGGGGTCAGAGAACAGGACAGCCACAATATTAAACATGAGGATAGGCAGTGGTAGCATACGCCTTTAATCCTAGCATTCCAGAGACAGAAATCCCTCTGGATCTCTGTGAGTTCAAGGCCACATTGGAAATGGCCAGGCATGGTGACAACGCCTTTAATCCCAGTAAACCAGCCTTTAATCCCAGGGAGTGGTGGTAGAAAGCAGAAAGGTATATAAGGCGTGAGGACCAGAAACTAGAGACATTTTGCCCTGGAGAGGCATTTGCCCTGGAGAGGCATTTGGCCTGGAGAAGCATTGGGCTGGTTAAGCATTCAGGCTTCTAGCAGCAGTTCAGCTGAGACCCATTCTGGATGAAGACTCAGAGGCCTCCAGTCTGAGGAAACAAGACCAGCTGAGGATCCGGCGAGGTGAGATAGCTGTGGCTTGTTCTATTTCTCTGACCTTCCAGCATTTACCCCAATACCTGGCTCGGGTTTGATTTTATTAATAAGAACTTTTAAGATTCCTGTTACACTTCCCTTCCCCGCCTTTCTCCTTTCCTTCCATCATATCTACCCTCTCTCTTCCTTCATCTTCCATCCTCTTCTTCTCCTTCCTAAGACAATATAGAGTTCGAGACAATCACTGTTGACACTTTAAGTGTTGTTAATATGATTTACCACATCAAGACATTACAGAAGAAAATTTGTAAACCTGCATAAATAAGTTCATCTGAATTGAAATAGTCTGATACCACTCCTGAGCAAATATGACATCAAAAAGTAACCTTCTTTTTTCCTTGTTTGGTGCTGGGTATCAAACCTGATGGTTTGTATATGGTAGGTAGTGCTCTTCTATTGATCTGCACCCCAGCACTCCAACAAAAATATGCACCATCACTCTATCAATTACAGTGCAGACAGGACATGGAAACCGTGCAAGGAATTTCAGTCTACTGAAAGCTAGTAACAGGATGGTTATTATTAATGTATAGGAAAGTATAAGGCAATGGTTTTCTATTCTTTTAAATGAGGTAGTTCATATACAATAAACTCCAAGAAAACTGGGGAGGAGATGGCCCACTGGGGAAAAGGACACCTGCTGCCAGCCCCAGTGATCTGAGTTCAATCCCAAAGACCCACATGATGAAAGGAGGGAACTGATTCCTTCATGTTGTCCATTGACTTTCACATGAGCGGCGGTTCACATGCAGACACCCTTACAGAGCAAATAAGTTAATTAAAAAACCCGGTGGCAGTTACACCAACTGAGTCAAAATAGGCTGAATATTAAGAGGGAAGAGATTAACGCAGACCTGAAGGTACAAAGGAGAAGAGGTAGAGTCACCAGAACCACAGACACATGCTTACACACTCATGCACATTCACATAGTCACAGACATGTACATACAGGCACACGTACACTCCAAGGAACTGGATCTCCATGCATGTGGTAGCCATGTATCTGATGCCAATCAGTGCCTGCAACTCCAAGGAGCAGACTAGTTGGACTGGGAGTTCAGGAAATGTCTCTAACCTCTCCACCCAGCTTTCCTACGCAACTGGCAAGGTGGTGGCCAGAGCTGGAGAGAGGAAGGCAGTCTTCCCCTACCCCCACATGCCTTCTATTCCCCCACCAGATTCCCCTATGAGCAGAACCTAATTTGAAGGCAGTTGTCAAGGGAAATTCAATTTACAGAAGTTCAACCCTAGATTCTCAGAGCAGGGTGGAGAGCTGTGGGTTCATGGGAAAGAAGGGTAAACACTCAAACTGGGATTCTACCTGAAGCTTATAAGGTTGCTGTAAACACTTTCTTTACAGTCATGAGTAGGAAACCATAGTATTTATATGCTATGTTTAGACAGCATGTTAGAATAGGGTGAAAAACATAAGAACATTGGAAAAAGTGTTGTCATTGTTGGGAGATATGCTGCTGTTGTCTAAACAGTCTGTGGTACACTTTAGAAACCATTATTAAAATTAGTATGCACTTAGAAAGGCACTGGATATTAGTACAATAAATGTAAAAGCATGCCCAGTTCTTTTGCTATAAATAAGCAATACTCAGAATGTATCTTTTAAAGGTGTTTACAAAGACAATCTAAAGTAGCTAGGAGAAAATCTAAATGTACATGCAGAGAAAATCAGACACTGTTGCTGCCAAGCAGGGTTCCCTCAGAAGTGCACACTTACAAGAAAGGCAACTCAATCTTCCATGATGTCAAAGCTCCCTGAGCTGAGTCGTGGATTCCGTGGAGATCCTGGCTCTGGGAATGGGTGTCATCATTCTGACATTGATAATGAGCAGAAAGGATCTGGAAAGGCCATCAGGTTACTGAAGACAAAGTCACAACAGACTTTGATATTGGCATGAAGACAGAAAAATGATGGGTGGAACAGAGCAGAAAGAACAACAAAACATAAGAATTGGGTAGAAACTAGCTCAGGGGAGAGAAGCAGGCCTGGAAACCATCCCTATGTGGCTCACAACAGCTGCTTAACCATTGAGAATGCAAAAGGGAGGAGAATGAAACCCTGCTTTATGGTGCTTAAAACATCCTTTTTCAGATTGTTTTAAAGTCAACAGAGGCAAAACCATAAGTATTTTAAAGATTTGTTTTTATTTTTATATCTATGTGTGTGTCTATGTGAGTGTATGTGTATGTGCATGCAGTACCTGCACATGCCAGAAGAGGGAGTAAGATCCTCTGGAGCTAGAGTTACAACTGTGAGCTGCCTGATGTGGATGTGGATGCTGGGAATTGGAGTTGGGTTCTCTGGAAGAGCAGCAAGTACTCTATAAGTATTTTAAAATAAAACATTACAGGAACCGTCAGACTGCTTAAAGGCAGGACAGTACTAACCATAAAACACTTTAAGAGTAAAACCCTTTGTTTATAAAATGATGCCATTAAAGGTAGAAGAAAAGCCATAAAATGCATAAGATATTTACAATGTGCCTGTCCTAGCAAGAAGTACACAGGGTAAAAGTGCCTCTAAATTGTCAGGTACTGGCATGCCAACCAGTGGGAAACATAGGAGACATCTGAAAACACAGGTAGAAAACAAGAAGCATTGATCGCTACATATTTACAGTGATGATCAAATCCATTGTTTACTGGGGAATGCAAATTAAAATGACTGGTTTATATCCACCGCACAGATAAAAACTTAAGAAAGCAGACTTTGGCCAGAATCCATGGATCTGTGTGTGGTGAGTACCCACCCACTCTGGCAAGACAAGGAAGTATCAACCAGTGTGATGAGGACTCACCCCACTTGTGGTCAGTATTTGCACACTGGATGAGCCCCTCATAGACTCGAGACATGAATGACTCTCAGCGTTGTGGCTACATGTGATTTCAACCTGTCACTGTCCAGCTCTTGTCCCTTCTTCCCAAGGCTGGGCATTGCAATGGACCTTCAGCTTCAGGTCCATTTGAGAGCTGATTGCAGGGCTGGAGAGGTGACTTAATCATTAAGCTTAAACTGTAAATCACTTAAATCACTTAGCTCAAACTGTAAGTACACAAGTTCAGATCCCCAGACCCCTGGGCAGGGATGATGTGGGTGCAGGGTGCAGCTGGGCCTGGAGACCTGTCTCCCAGGTTCCTATCTGTATCTCCTTCCTCTTGGGATGGCAATTGGGGAACACTCAAATTGCTGCCCAGGACACGTCTTTCCTAAACTTCCCCTGGGATGGTGAGTAAGTGCTCTGTCTTCCTTCTGTTCAGCTGTTCTGTTCCTGAGGTATGGAATGGGCTTCCCAAGGGGCCCCTGCGTTTTTGCTATTGGTGCTGTGGAGTGAGGCCCAGCATGGGTCTCTGGAGTCCAGCCAGGTCTGCAGGGGTTCCACAGCCCTGTTCAGAGTGTCAGGGCAGCTACTGTGATCTGTCTGTCTACCTTGTGTCCTGCTTTCTCTCTTGGATATTACTCTGGACTGCTGAGAGCAGAGGGGACTCTCTTCCTGTAGGACTCTGCTTCCTCCATTGGGAGCAATGATGGCGAGTCCATATATGGTGGGGGATGGAGGGGTGGAGATAGATAACACGATAGAGCCAAAAAGATGTAGCCTCAATGTGTCCAAAGTCCTGCCATACCAGTTGGCTCTGGTCATGCTGGGAAGGGGTTGTGCCAATTTCAGTGTGAGGGCCCTATGGGAGTCTAAGAAACCCCATGCATCTGCCAGAAGCTCTCAGGAAATACATGCCATGTGTGGTTCCTTTCCCTCATCATTCCCCCTGTGCAGGGAAAGGGCTGTCTTTGTCCCCTAGTCCCTTAATCTCTCAGGCACAACACTCCAAACTTGGCTTTCTTCTTCATCTGCCCTGTCCAAATCCTATGGCTGGTCAGATCCAATCAGTTCTTTGAACTGGAATATTTTAACAGCCTTTGGGGCATATTTGCAGTTCAACAATTGCAGATACATGTGCATTGGTGCCGATCTGTAATCTAGATGAGGGCCTTTAGGGTAAATAAGCCACACTTCCAAATCGCATTCATTGAAAACTCTCAAATCCCACACTATACAAGGAAGAGGTGTCCAGCCCGGTGCTGTGCTAAGGGATCAGAGCTTGGGAAGAACTGAGGGAGACTGGTTTGAAGCTGGGCAACTGGTCACACAGTCCTGTTGTAGAAGGAAGAGTGACAGGAACTATTAGAGCAGATCCTTATCCAGTTGCCACAGCAGACCCTGCAGAGTCACCTGATAAAGAACAGAGGCTTTTCATGCATTGTGGAGTGTGTGCTCAGAGGGGCTGAGCCTGTGTTTCTGCAATAAGAGTCCATAATTGAGCGTTCCTATTAAGGCAGGCAGCCTCTCCCTCATAGCTGGGTTTGGAATCTGGATGTTTTACTCAGAGGTTCTTCAGGCTATTCGAACAGCAAAGCTGCCAGACCCCAAAGGCAAAGGCCCTAAAGCCACTGAGCTGCTGTGATATGCACACCCTTCTCCAGCACACTTGATCTCTACAGGTCAGCCTTGGGAGCTGGTTGTCACTGCAGCCCTTTTTGGGGGAGGGGGATATGGCAGCATCCTCTATACATGTCATATGGATTTTCTTAGGAAAATCCTTCTCCATTGGCCAGTAGATACTCTTTCAGAGTACCACAGTGAGTATGTACATCAGGTCTTATTCTTTGGATACCTCACCCACTGATGGGCATTCCACCCAGCAGGGTCACCTTGCAAGTGTCCCTAACAGCAAACACTGGAGAACAAAGAAGATCATCAGCAAGTCCAAAGGGCAGAAACATGAAGTGTAGACTCAATTGTCTTTGATGTAGACTGCTGGAGCCAGCATCAGAAGCCACCACTAAGACTCTCATAACTGTCCACTAGACTCGTTAAGCTGGTAGTGACCCCAGAAGGTCAAGATTGGTTGCTCTGACTCACCCAAACACACCATGATGCAACCTTGTATGTCCCAAGTAGAACGGCTAAGATGGCCGCCATTACCTCTTTGACAGGTAAGGGAGTGTTGGACAGAGGATGAGGTCGAGGCTGAGAAGGTCCAGCCAGGTAATTCCATGCATGAGGAGAAGCTGAAAGTGTAAGAGGGTGGGCAGACACTGACACTTTTTCTAAGACATGACCTCAGCTTAGAGTGCAAGTGGCAACTCTTCTTCCAGGATAGTGGGGTCCGTGCCAGACCCCACTTCTCTTTACTTTCTGCACTCGCAGCCTCACTGACAGACAGAGGTTATCAGAACATGGGTAGCAGCTGAACAAAGACTCATAACAGAGTCAGCCCAGAACATTTGGGTGTGATCCACCTGTATGGGAGAAGGCTCCTTCTGGGGACAGAGACATTGCTGGATTCTAATGTTTCAGGAAATCAGACCCTCCCCCTGGGAATATAGCCAAAGGACAGAAGACCCACGCATGGTGGGAACCTTGTGATTTGTGGAAACTTCCCTCTCTGGAACAGCCACCTGTGAGAAACAGCATGGAGGGTCTTAAGGGGAGAAATCACTGGCCCCTGGGTCATCTTGCTATGGGTAGTCCCCAGTGACCCCAAAGGCTCCTGTAGGTCAGATAGGCCCTTACCACCCCAATGTCATCCCTTCAGCCTCGAGACCAGCTCTTTGTTTCTCTTCTAAGTTAGGCCATTTAATGCCCAGGAATTCATCGGCACAGCTGGGGTGCAAAGTGCATCTTCTACTGGATCCTGAAAGACCATTCTGCCTTGAAAACCAATGTTACCTATCACATCTGTCGATTTTCAGTCTGAGACCCTGCCATTTCCCAGGGCTGACCTTTACACTGCCTCTCTTACCTAGGGTGTGTCAGTCACCCAACCCACCCCACCCCACCCCTACCACCTATTTCTCTGCTTCCGTGTGAACTAGTAAGTTTCTATCTTTTCTCAGTCATGATCTCTTGATGAGAGTGAGAGGACCAGGTGGCCAAACCAGGGTCATGACAGGCTCCCCTGGCAGCCCTGACACAGACCAGGCCTTAGTTTCAGTTCACTAGATCGGGCTGGAGTTGAGCAAACAGTTCTTAGAAAACCACAACTTAAGGGTAACCAATCAACAGGTGCCCCTCAGTCTCCTGCCCAAGCCCCTTCTGCTGGCTCAGTGGGTGCCCTCCAGACTTCTGCTAGCTAAAGATAGCTTTTCCTACCCTCTTGTCAACAAGCCCCTAGACACTAGATCCCACCACCACCAATAGGCCCCTAACCACTACAACCTCCCACCAATCAGCTCCCAGACTAATCTTACCTCCAACAACCAATCCCTAACCATTAGAGTGTCCCACCAATCAGCCCCCAGACTAATCTTCCCTCCACCAATCAGCACCAGATTAATCCCTCCTCCCTGGAATTCCCCTAACTCTGCTTAAAAGGAGCTTGTGATCTTCTTTGGGGGTAGCTATTTGCCTCCCCAACTATTGGAATCAATAAACACTCTTGTTAAATTGCATACATGACTGTTGGCCTTTCTTGGGGGCTTCTCTCAGACCCTAACAAGAGCACAATGGAGAAGGTTCCCCACAGAGAACATAAGGACAGAGAGAGGCAGCAGAGGAGAACCAGATAACAAGAGGCCTTGTGAGGGAGGCCACACAAGGAGGCACAAAAATCCCCCTTTCCAGGCTTCTCCGCCCTGGAACCGCAACGTTCAAAAGTGCCCAGCTCCTGTCTCCTCCACTCAAACTGGTACTGAGCAATCTTGGGTGATGGCAGCTTAGTTTTCTGGAAATTTCAGCGCATTGTGAAGTCCCAGGATCCTCCATGAGACCTGGACACTGCCACAATTAACCAAGAGAAAGAGCCTTTTATTCTCATTGCTGCAGGAGCTTGAGAAAGAACTGAGTGCTGACCACACTCCTTCATAGCTAATGTGGCATTTGCGTTCTGATTCCATGTCAACAAGGGCTAGGTAATTACACACGAGAGCCAGTGACTTGACCTCCATGTGAGCCTGGACCAGCTTATAGCCACACCATAGATGGAGAATTCGCCAAGTGCAGACGTGATTTCATTAAAACGCTCAGCAATTCAAAGTAAACAAGACCCAACCCCCGAGGCTCTGTGTGGGACCAATTCTGCTCCTCAGACAGCAGAAAGCTTGGAGACGGCTCAGAAGTTAAGCATGACATTTTCAGGTGAATTATAAGAAGAAAATGTTTTTTTATTTTTCTATTTAAAAAATGAAGAAGAAATTTCCCTGCGGGCTGTTTACATTTCTAAGCTGGAGAAGAAAACAAGCAAACTCCACAAAATGTCACTGACAGTTTCTTCCAGAATGGTCATTAAGACTCATGTTTTTATTATTACAGTCCTGGTATGTGTCAAGTCAGCTCTGGGAGTAAGGAAGCCGTGGCCTTGGGTGATAATCAATGTTTGCCTTCGTATTTCTGTGGAAAGAGAAGTCTCTTCTGGACCCAAGGTCTCTGGATCTGTGGTTCAGCTTTCATGACATCTGGAGCTGTCTGGCGATCCTGATGTCCATCCTGTAAGGAAGATTCTCGAACCCTGTGCCTCCAAGCAGGATCCCTGTGACATCTCCTCAGCCTGCCTAACACAACTTGCAAGTGTTCACATCTTCCTCCCTCACCAGGCCAAGGAAAACAGACTTCTCAGTCCCCTGCAGGGAGTAAAGCGGACTGATGAATTTGGCCAGCTTCTGGCAGAAGTAAACGCAGTTTCTTTTATTTTCCTTGCTATTCACTAATTCCATTTATTTACTTATTATTAATTGAGTTTCAAAGTAACAGGCTTCCTCCTGGCTTTCCCCACTTCTCTCCTCCTCCCATCCCCACTCAGTCTGGTCTAACTCTAGTGTTCCCTTTTCACATCTATATAACTGTACATAGTGTGTGCTCCGCTCCATTCTCCCTCCCCTAAAAGCCTCATTTTGATACCCCCCCCCACACACACATAGGCTGTTTTCTGGTTTCCTGGCCTAAACAGATTCACCCCACATAGACACACAAATATACAAATTAGAAGTCAACTTCTGCATGTTAGAAAGAGCATGGGATATTTGACTTCCTCAACTTAGGCCATCTTGCTTAATATTTTCCAATTCAACCCATTTTCACATCATTCCTTAAGCTTCTCCTGGATGTGACTAACTAAAGACTGTATTCCAGATGGACCAGCTTCTAAAAGGCAACCTACCTCATGCAGAGACACAGAGAAATGGTGTGGATGTGGTCCAAAGGCCTATCCCTATCATGTTGGAGATGCGCTAGTTATTTTTTAACTCCCAGCACGACACAACCTAGAGTCATCTGAGAAAAGCTTCAGTTGAAGTGCTGTCTTTACCACTTTGGTCTGTGGCCATGTCTATGAGAGATTATCTTGACTGACATTGATGTAAGAGAGCCCAGCTCACTGTGGAAGTCACCATCCCTAGGCTTGTGGCCCTGGGCTTTTTGTGTTGTTTTGATTTGGTTTGGTTTTGGTTTTGGTTTTTCGAGACAGGGTTTCTCTTGTAGTTTTGGTGCCTGTCCTGGATCTCACCCTGTAGACCGGCTGGCCTCGAACTCACAGAGATCTACCTGCCTCTGCCTTCCGAGTGCTGGGATTAAAGGTGTGCACCACCGATGCCCGGTGGCCCTGGGCTCTTAAGAAACTTAGCTAAGCATGGGCCAGAGAGGAAGCCAGCAAGCAACCTTCCTCTGTGGTTTCTGCTCCAGGTTGCTGTTTGAGTTCCTGCTACGACTTCCCTCAATTATGGACTATGACCTGGAAGTGTAAGCCAAACTTTTCCTCTACCTGCATACTGAGAGAGACACATGCTGTCCAGCTCACTAACTCCAGGGAGGTCTGAACCTTAAGAGGGGGCACCAGGGACAGGGATGGAACAGTGCAGGTACACTTTCAGTTAGATATCAATGTCAGAAGCCACCAAGAGAAGCTGAGGAACACTCCAAAGCATAAGAGATGGGAAAGAGAGTAAGTCTCCATTGGACCCTGAATTAGGTTCCCAGTCAGTGTTTGATGGGATAGCGAGTAGATCAGCCTGTGGATAATATCCTGAAGTATTTCACTGTCAATCTGCAAGGGTCAGAGAGAGGATCCCTCCATCATAATCCACCTGCCCAGAGGAAAGGCAGCCAAGCCAAGTCTGCTCAATACTAGGCAGGCTCCTCGGACCCAAGACAGGTCAATGGAAACCCTCATGGAATGCCACCTTGGCTCTAGACAACTTTGAAGCATCCCTGTGGCTGATCAGGTGGGGGAAACAGTAAAAGTGGATGAGGTTTTTGAAAGCCCTTCATACATAAGGAAGGTCCAAACAGTCATGAGGGTGTCAGACCCAAAGTTTGGTTCTCCTCCTCTCTCTTTTGCCCTCTCTTCCTCCTTCCCTCCCTTTCTTCCTCTCTCCTTTCTCTTTGTCTTTCTTCCTTTTAACTTTCCTCCCTGACTTCCCATCTTCCTCCTTCCTTCCTTCTTCTGTGCCACTTTCCTTCCCCCTCACTTCCTCTCTTCATCTCTCAACTTTCCTTCTTCCTTCCTTTCTCCCTTCCCTCCCTCCTTCCTCATCCCTCCATCTCTCCATCCCTTCCTCCTTTTCTCCCAATCCTCCTCCATCCTGCCCTTCCTACTTTTCTCTTTTTCTTCTTTTTCCCTTTATTTGGCTCACAGGGAAGCCACACAGTAGCATACAGAAACAACATACACAGGCATCTTGGTTGCCATTCAGACTCAACATTCTTCAGGCTCAATGCTTCAATTCTCTGAGCCCCAGTTTCCCATTCGGAGCTGACATGCCACACGCAGTTGGGAACATGAGTGACTCAAGATGTGAAATCCTGGTCCTGTGCTCTGGACCTTAGTGACTGTCATTTCCCTATACCCAGCATGCTGCAGGCAGGATGCCCATGTCCTGGGGGCCCAGTTTCCCAGGAAGCAGTCAGGGTTGCAGGCAGGTTTTGAGGTAAATCTGCTGGGTAGAGGCAGGACTGGGTTTTCCTAAGACTGTGGCTTTCCGCAAAGCGAGCTTCTCCAGGAACTGTGCCTCTATCTACAGACTCTCAAATGGAGGAAAACCATCTGAACAAGAGTGACTCCGAGCCTTCCTTCCGACTTAAGCAAATGGATTTCAGTTTTCGATTTGCAAATTCCTCCCAGGATTTAGACTTAGGAGTCACTTGGCACAGTCCTGCTCTTAGAATAGTTTTCAAAGAGAGAAAAATGCCTACAGCAAAAATTCTCAATTCCACGGTGTCTTCCTTTGCTTGCTCTCCCCTGGCAGGGAAGAGCTGAACTCTCTGCTGCCCTCTCCTTTTCCCAGTGTCTCCACCCTCCTCTTTTAATGGGAAAAAACCCTATTTCCCGGCACTCTTGACTCTCTTGTCTTCATCCACCCCTACCCAGTAGATGAAAGCAGGGGATTTCCCTAAAGGTGTAGCTACCAAGAGAGGAGACTCGTTCTCTACTCTGCGCCCGTGGCTAGGGGAGCAGCCTCCTCTGAAACAGGAAAAGGAAGGCTGAGAGACTTCAGGTCCTTCAGGAGTTGAAGGAAGTGCTGGGGGGAGCTACACAGGCCTGTGGTGGCTGCTGAGGGTGTGTCCACTGAGGGCCACCCACCTGCAAGGGGCCAACCTTTAACTTGGCCCGAGGAAAATCTTTTATCATGTTTAGTGCAGATATCTAACTCCTACAAAGAGGTCTTGGAAGACCCAGAGCACTGGCATGATGGGCAGGGTGTCTGTATCACCATGATTTCTGTCCTGGTCAACACATAAAGGGTGGCAGTGGTCCTTCACCTCTGTGTATCCTCCCATTCAGGGACATTTCCTGAAAGGGATGAATAAGAACAGAGGGGAAAAATAACAGGGCTCTACGTGCCTCCAGCCCTGGGAATGGACACCTGCTATGGTGGTCATTCTTGGTTGTCAACTAGACTATATCTGGAATGAACTACAATCCAGAAATGGAGGGCACACTAGTGATCCAGATCTTGAGGCAGGAAGATATACCTTTACTCTGGGCCACACCTTCTGCTGGAAGCCTATATAAGGACGGTAGAAGAAGGAAGGATTCATTCATTTTTCATCTGCTTGCCCTCACCTTGTCAGCACATCCGTTCCTTCACTGGTAATGGAGACTACTTCTTTGGGATTCCAGCAGATTACAGAAAATTAGCTGAGACACCCAGCTACGTGGACTGAGCAACTACTAGATCTTGGACTTTCCATTTACAGCTAGCCATTGTTGCACTATAGCCTTTAAGTCAGTCCAATAAATTCATATATGTGTGTGTGTACATATATACACATATATATACCCATATGCACATATATATGTGCATATATATATATGGAGAGAGAGAGAGAGAGAGAGAGAGAGAGAGAGAGAGAGAGAGAGAGAGATTCATTCTATATGTGCTGTGACTGTAGAGAACCCTGAATAATACACCTGCAGAACTCAGTAGATTCCTCTCCATCTCCCCATACTGAAGAGACTGAAAGGGGCTGATCCCAGGGTCCAAGGGTCTCCAGGAGGAGGTCTGAGCAGTTATCCAGACTACACAGAGAGTAACAGGTTGGCTCCTCCTGGACTACTCCCCAGTTCCAGTTCCCTGTTTCAGCCAAAACCACAGTGGATCTCTAGACATTGTCCATAACACATGCTCCTCTTGCCCTACATGCTCTGCCCTTCTTCATCCTTCCTTGCTCCTTCTGCTCATCATCTAGTCACTCCCAGCTCAGAAAACATTCCAAGGGTCAGACCTCTCCCTTTTCCATCTTGCAATCGACCCCCCACATCCCCAGGGTATCCAAGAACACCCTATCCCTCCCATCCTACCCCCATCCCCAGATACCAAGATCCAAGGATGCTCTTATCTCTATAATGAAAGGAATCATGTTTGCATGGAATCTGTGTCTACCCTCCCTCAGGCTTTAGACCCTCATCACCTGATGTGATGTCGCTGCCCTGTAAGCAGGATCTACGTTGTTCTGGGGATAATGAGGAAGAAGATAACAAAGTCTGCCCAAGCTTAGCACAGAAGGACAGTCTGTTGAAATGTTTGGATCTGTGGTTGGTTCATTCCAAGGTTATAGAACAGGAAGACATATTCACCCTGGGCCACTGAGCTCAGTCACATGGCCAGAAGTACCACCTCTCTGCAGCGGCTTCTTAACTTGACTATGTCAACCATACATCTTCCTGTCCCTCTCTTTCCTGTCTCCTCCTCCCTTCTTCCATTCTCTCCTTCCTTCCTTTTCCTCTTTCCTCTTATCTTTCCTCTTCCATATTCCCTTTCGTTCTCTCTTCCCTCTTCTTTTCACTCTTCCCTTTCTTCTTTCTTTCTTCCCTCCATCCTTCCCCCTTCCTTCCCACTCATCTCTCTCTCTTGGCAAAAAGCCCTTGGTGGTGTCAACTCCACTCTCACCTCATCCCTCATCTTCATCCCAGGGGTGATATCTGCACTGAAGTACACTCAGCGATGTGGGAGAGGAGCCCTAGATGCACAGCCAGCCCAGGACACCTGCCCAGAAATCTGCCACATCAGGGGAGATCCTCCTCAGCCTGCAGCATTAAGTGGCAGGCCCTTTCCCAAGAAGTATGGTAAGAAGGAGGAGATTATAGAAGGTCCCTGGGGGCATTTTGTTCTCATAGGACCCACTCACACACATGAATGCACACACATGTGCACTTATATACACACACTCACATACGTGCATGTATTGACACACACATGCACACACTCACATATTCTTGCAGATTCTCATGGTCACATATTCATACACACTCACACATGTGCACACATACAGCTATCACACATGCAGAGATGCACACACTTACACATACAGAGGCACATATTCACGCATGCACACGTGCCTCCGGATGAATTAACTGGGGGAAGAACTACCCATGTGGGTGTTCTGTATAATAATTACAATCTGGTATTTGTCAACTTTGGTCTCTTGGGGAAACAGGTTGTGATTTCTGAGCACTGCCCCAAAGAACCTTGTTCAACGCCCACTGTGCCATGAGTTGCTGCAATTTCCTCCTACGTTAAAATCCAGTGCAAAGCACATGGTGAGTTAGGAGCAAGCCTCAGAACCTCCAGATCCACAGCTCATCTTTGGATTCGCTCTGTTGGGGCTGGGGACTGACAGAGTATCTGGTCATAGCCTGAGATGTGATGCTCCAACAGAGTTCCCAAGGGAGAGTGATGAGTTCATCCTGAGATGACCAGTTGAAGAATACTACACGGAAGTAAATGAATATATAGAAGGCAGTATTCAGTTTCAGAATGGCAAAATAAATAAGAAGTGGAGATGTAAATATGTGTACATGAATATACACATACATATATGTGTATTATCTACATATACATACACATCTGTATGTATTAATATCTATATCTATTTATCTCTCTCTATATATATATCTATATGTTTATGTGCTAAAGAATATTTGTTTAACTATGTAAAGATGTGTTGCTGTTTTATCTTGCCTGCCTAAAGGCACCTGATTGGTCTAATAAAAAGCCAAATAGCCAACAGAAAGGGAGGAAGTATAGGAGGAGCTTCTGGGTAGAGAGAATAAGTAGGAGAAGGAATTTAAAAGAGACACCAGGGACCAGCCAGCCAGACATGGAGGAAGCAAGAAAATAAGACATACAGGTTGAAAGGTAAATAGCCCCAAGGCAAAACATAGATGAATAGAAACAGGTTAAATTAAGTTAAAAGAACCAGTAGGACAAACCTAAGCTAAGACTGAGCATTCGTAATTAAGAATAAGTCTCCGTGTCTTTATTTGGGAGCCGCTTGGCAGCCCAAAGAAAATGCCAACTCCATCTATAGAGATATATAATCTTATTGAGTAGTTCCCATTTCCCAGAGATGCCCAGGGCATCTGTTTTTTTTTTGTCCTGATACAATGGGGTGGCCCTCTGGTAGGTGACAGTGGTGGTGGCAGCTTGTCTGAATACAGATGGTTATCATGTGAGTGTGGTAGGGATTGGGAAGAGCCAGTTAGAGAAAATTCTGTGGGATGTATTCCATCATGCTCTATACATGCATTCTCAGTTGAAGGACCTGTGACTGGGGACCCTGTGACACTATGGCAGAAGTGTCATATTCTCCCAAGGACAAGACACCAGCCTGTGCCAGCCTGCATCAGCATCCTGACACACAGAATGAGGATCTGAGGATGCTGAGACTTGATTTGGCTCGGCTGCTTTGCGCTCTACAGCTTCCCCATGGATGCTATGTGCAGGCTGATTTGCTGAAGACAAGACATTCCAAGGAAACAATCAAGACGAATTTACAAGCAGGCTTTGCCACAGATTGAGCTTCACGGATCTGCAAGATTTCCGATCTGCCTGCAAGTATCCTGCCAGGGGTACATGATATCTTTGCTGTGGGGATAGTAAAATGGCGGAGCCATTTTCTTCCTGGCCCTGTACTATGTCTGTGTAACTTAGGCCTGATCTCTCTTGCATTTCCATTCTTTGCCTTCAGACAGCCACTGATGGCTGGAATCCCAGAGACAATTGCCCCCCAAGGACATGACATAGATCTGTCATAGCGGCTTCTCATTTCTGTAGCTTCTCTCTTGCCCCAGCTCCCTCTTAACCTAAAAGAAACATAGTCCCTGACCAGAGAGGCTTTTGCCTTCCCCATTTCCTCCCACCAGAGAACTTTGCAATTGTTGTCTGTGGAACCAGAAAGACAGGAGCCTTATCTGAACTCAGGAGTCTCCCTGTGAGCTGCTAAAACATGGCAGACCCTGCCTGAGATGCTGTATGTAGGGGCTGAACATGAACCAGAATATGTGAGATCAAATTTAAATCACGTCAGCAAGTAGCTGTGACCTTGAACTTTCCATACATTCATGTGTTTTGAGGAATGAAGGTGCAGATATGTGTTCCCCCCAAAGACAAGCTCTTTGCTCCTGCAGCAGATATCCAAGGAACATTCCTGGGAGAAGACCTCAGGATAAATCAGACCCAGAGCTTCCCCAGTGGAAGAGAGGAGACCTACCAAGGGACATGATACCTCACAAAGTTCTTGGTTATCTGAGAACCCAGAGCAAAGACAGTCTTCTGCCACATGTATGTGCTTCTGATCCAACAGTACACTTGGCTGGCTAGGTAAATGCTCTGGGATGAGTGGCTTGCAGGAAACAAACATGTCTAAGGAAAGAGATACTGGAACCAAAGAGTGGCAAGGTGCATTTTTAAGAGGCACTAAAAACACTAAAAACAGCTAAGAGCTGATGCTGAGCTGTAACTCCAGTGGCTTCTGGAGGGAACTCAGGTCCCACGGCCAAGCCAGACAGATGTTATAAAGGATCCTGATTGTCAGCAAGATGCTGTGGGATGTTCTGTATGGCAAATGTGTTACTAATAAAACACTGATTGGCCAGTGACTAGGCAGGAAGTATAGGCGGGACTAACAGAGAGAATAAAAAGAACAGGAAGGCAGAAGGAGTCATTGTCTGCCAGCCGCCGCCAGGACAAGCAGCATGTAAAGATGCCGGTAAGCCACGAGCCATGTGGCAAGGTATAGATTTATGGAAATGGATTAATTTAAGATATAAGGACAGTTAGCAAGAAGCCTGCCACGGCCATACAGTTTGTAAGCAGTATAAGTCTCTGTGTTTACTTGGTTGGGTCTGAGCGACTGTGGGACTGGCAGGTGAGAGAGATTTATCCTGACCGTGGGCCAGGCAGGAAAACTCTAGCTACAGCAAGCATCCTTGCTGGGCCTCTCTTTCTGTCTGGGACTCTAAAGCAAATCTTTTGAAACATAAGTCTTGTGGAAGGGGCCTCTTCACATTGCCCCTGCCCCATGTAGTCCCCCTGTTCAGAGTCTGAATTGACTTAGAGGAGATAATTACCCATAGTACCTAGCACCAGCTCTTTTCTCTTACAGTACATGGGAGTCTTTAATACATGGTGACATTAAACATGGAGTAACCCAGATGGGTGTCTGTTGGTGACTAGAGTTCTCCCAGTACCATTAACACCCACCTATTCCAAAGCCAAGCCGGAGCACAGCTGACTCGCCTTTGAGATGTTGTGTGCTGTTGCCCTGGAGACGCTCCTCCGCCCCGCCCCCACCACCACTTCTTGGTTTTAAGCTTAATTCTGCAAAAACATGCAATTCAGCTGGCAGGAGCTTTCAGATTTAAATATAGAGATTAGATTAAATTGGCATTGAAGTGGCGTTTGAATTGAAAGAGCAAGAAATGAATAAACTCCGGGCATGTTAAGGAATGTTCTGGGGAGCAAGGCCTGAGCTGGGCACTTTCTTCCATGTCAAGTGCAGCTCAGTTTGGCTTTGGTTTTCAGGGTTTCCCTAGCACGGGTGCTGTGACCTGTTTAGGGGAAGAACTGATTTCGGTTGACTTTCAAACAAGGACTCTGAGCTCAACTTGTAGAAGTGAATTTTCTTTTCAGCTGGTGTTTGAGGGCCTGGAAAAACTAATCCTTCTCTCGTCTTCTGTATCTCTAAACTTGGGGATGTTTTTAGGATATGCTTTGGCCAACAACTGTAGCAGAAACAATGTGTGAATCCTGGCACAGATCTCATAATATCTTGGACACTTCAGCAGATATCAGCCAGCCACAGGAGGAAGAGGGGCGCATGGACCCACTGTCCTCCAAGCTCAAGGCTACCATCACCTGGACAGGGCTATTAAATGCCAGCAGCCATTGTCACATGCATTTGGTAGCCAGGTCTCACAGAACTGCCTAGCTGACTGCAACCCCATGGGGAGATCATAGAAAGGTAAAATGAGCACATAACTCTTAAGACTTGGAGCTTTGGGGCATCTTCTTGCACATGAGGGGCTGACTGCTTTGTGGTCTGGCAACAAAGCCTTAGACCATCTTTGTTGGCTGGAAGTAATTTAGAGGGAGCTCTTATTTTTAATCTTTATTTAGGACATAGAGTGATTTCTTGGTCAATAGGGAGTGCCTCTGTGTGTGGATCCTGTGGATTTCAGATCTGTCCATCCTCTCTCTGAGTGCTGCTCTCTCTCCAAGCATTGCAGATGGTAAAGAGCTCCTGAAAAATCAAGATCTCAGAGTCTAAGTTCCCAGGGATTGGGAGATCCTGCCCAGCTCTGGTTTTTCTGAACACTGAGTGGCAATAGACTATGGGTCAAGATCAAGACCTCACTCTTCCTTAAAGGGAAACCCAGGTGTTTTTGTCTAGGTCGTGGTCATTCACTTGAAGTTGTCAGCAGTGCTTAGAAGAGGACACAGTGACAAACATATGTCACATGTTAGGGACTTATGACAATGCATTGGCTCTAGTCACAGGTTGAGGAAAGAGCCAGCTGGGAACAGAAGACCTTTGGGGGTGTGGTTACTTATTCTAACTCTAGAGGTATTGGGGTGATTCTTGGTTTTAAAGCACCAGCAAAAGAGGGTCACAATCCTGAGCCTCACTCATGGAGTTGCATTGTCCTGTCAGTCACTCAGCTCCAAATGGCATCCATTATTTTTCCATAGCAATGGTGGCAGCATGTCCTCCCTGGGAAAGCCCCTATGCACAGACCTGGGGGACACACTGAGATGATACGCATGCCAACACCTGGAAGACATAGTTACTGTGACGGTGACAGCTATCTTCCCTTCAAGAGGCAGCTTCCATGCAGAGGGCTGGGTGGCATCTCAGGATGACTCATATTCCACGCTCTATGGTTCAGTAGCCTCCTCCCAGGCTTACATTGGACTTAATGTCTGCAGCCTTCCTTTCTACACCAGGTTCTGTCTCCTCCCATGGAAATGAGCCACTTCATAACAAGAACACGGGCAGTGAGCCAGTGTCTGAGCCTGCCCTTGGAGTCTCAGAGAAGCACCTGAAAAACTCAGAAGGATGGTTTGGCTCTTGTACTAGTGAACTTCACACTTGTGGGGGTGCTCAGGGCACCACACATTGCCTATTTGTAATCTCATCCAATCACTCAAGAGCCCTTCAAGGCAGATGGTGCCCTCCTGCCTAGAGATGACAACATGGAGACTCTGAAGGAGCAGAAACCTGCTGAGGTGAAGAGTAGAAAAGAAGGACCCAGGTTTCAACCCCAAAAAAGAGAGCAGAGGCACTCATTAGCAGTAGGCTGCTGGTAGGAATTAATTCACAACATAGTTCTTTTCCTGAAAGAAGAAAAAAAAGCCTGCTCCTTTGACGTCTTTCTTGGAGTATGACGGGGCTGTCGCCAACAGAAAGCACATCCCATTGGCACAGTTTTTGGCAAACAACAAATCAGGAACACGTGGAGTTTTCAGAATCCAAAAAGGCATCTCAAAATGATTTGGTAAAGCACATTTTTGAATATCTAGTGTGCTTTATGAGGGTGAATGCACTGAGCTAATGTTCAGGGACAGCCACCTACCATCTGCCATGGGGGAGCCTGTGCCAGCCAATAGACTGACATGGCTGTCAATGACATGCAAGGAAGCAGCTCAGAATAATCCTATAGTCACATTCAAGCACTGTGCATTTCTGCATTGGCCACTGGGATGCTTGGGTTTGCCTTTCACAACTTTCTGGGAGAGTCCTGGGAGGCCCCAGATGCTCTGGAGCATGTTCAGTTCACATGGGCCACTCCAACTTTGCAGTCATATTTATAAGATATTATTAGTGAGTTGCAGAACAGCCAGCCCTAATTACTGCTCAGATGAGTTGCTTGCATTTGTCATTATGGTGGAACTAGCATCCTGCTAATTCTAAGTTTAATTACAAGAAGTTCCCCTCTCACTACACCTGCTACTCTGGATGCCTGGAACGAGTGACCATGTACCCCCATCTCAGTCCCTAAAAACTGAGAACCTGTTGACTGTCTATAGTTGCAGTGGTGGGATTGCATACTAATTAACATGACCTCCCTTGATCTTGCAGAATCACTTGGCAACTTGCATATACCTTGCCCAGGCCTTGGGGAATGTTTCCGACCCAGCAAGGTAGAGGGCATGCTTGGGCCCAGGGGAAACCTCCTCCCTGCAAGTGACAGTGTGCTGTGATTTCGCTGCTTCATGTTGAGTCAGCGCTGTGTGCAAGGCCATCTACTTGGTGCTGAGGGCATGTGAAGAACGAACAGAAATGCTAGTCTCGTGGTGGTTGGTGAGGTGGGGGCGGATGGAGTTGAACATGGCGATGCACCAGAACAACAGCACTTTAATGGGCCTCAGCAAAGTCCAGCTGTCACATGGGCTATATCTCTCTGAGACTCACTTGTTCTTTTGGCTAGGGCTGACCCTCTTCTTCTTGCCTCAGGGACAGAGTCCAGCTCTTCCCTCCTTGGAGCTGGGCTGGCCTCGATGACTTAGGGACCAGCATGATGTGGAAGAAGTGACCTGCTAGGTATTCTAAGGCTAGTCAAACTATAGTCCACATGCCTGAGTCTCTTGGCTTGCTCCTGCAAAGTCCAGAATTGAATCCCAGGTGGACAGTCCAGCACTTCCCAGCTGAGCTGTCTACCAGTCATGGAGTGGGTGCCTTTAGTGGCAGTCCAGAGGATTTTCAACTGCCTACAGCCCCAAGCCATTAAGTGCACTTGGTGGGAGCTTGGTGGGGGACAGAATTTCTAGCCAAGCAGCCCCAGGGGCTGCTGGCAGCCACCCAGAGTGAGGGCTTAACTGAGCTTTCAGCTGGTCTGAGTAGTTGAGTGCTTTGGGTTGGGTCTCATACAGATGACCCCTCTCTCTGTCTGTCACCCCGACCTCCTCATCAGTCCCTCACTTACAGAGAGGTACTGGCAGACCCAAGCTGTAGCAGAGATTGTGGATGGGTATCAGATGTGGCAATGGCTAGGCAAAGATGTGTCATTCTGATGGCAGCCTTGATGTTCCAGGCATGAAAGCTGAGGGTCAGTAGAGACCCACACACTGCAACTTTGAAGGACAGACAGGGTAGGTTTCTTAGCTTGGAAGTGGGAGAAGGATTAGGAGACACTGGGCAGGCAAGGCTCAGCTTAGCCTGGTCATTCCCCATCTCCTTCTAACACCACACATGGGGTTTTTAAGTAGGGGCTGACCTGTGAGAGGCAGCCAGTGCCTGAACTGAGGACACTCCACCCAGACACACACTTCCTGGCAGATGGAGCTGCTGTCAGCTTCTGACCATCCCCTCCCACTGAGGCAGGATGACTGGCAAGCTCCCCTCTGGGTTCCCTATGCTGTGGGCCTCATACTTCCCAGACCCTCCCAAGGCCTCAGCCAGAACTGCTTCTTGAGTGTCCAGACTGCCAACAAGAGCTGCCTTCAGTGGGCACACATTCTTCAGGCTTGTATCCAGGTGTGAGGCACCCCAGAGCCATGCCAGGATGGGGAGCAGGGGGTTGGTATTCAAGTAAGTTGTGGTCTGCACCACTGGAATGGAGTCAACACTCTTACATTGGCCATGGTACTTTAGGAAAAGCCTCTTGCACCAGCTCATTATTGCCCAGAAGTCTTCAGGCTGAACATGGCAGATCTGGAGAAAGATTATATCCAGCTTTCACTACATGAACTACTGGGGTGGGCCAGTAGTGGGGAGACTGTAGGAGGCATAGAGTTTGTGGAAAGGCAGCATTATCTCTAGAGGGTGACCTTGTAGAGCTCTTTGCATGACATAGAGAGACAAGAGAGGAACCATCTTGTCAGCACAGGGGGCCTCTCCCAAGTCCCTCACCTCCAGCCCCACTAGACTGACCACTCCTTCCTCAGACAGCATTACATCCCTCTGCCTGCCAGCTCTGTCTCCGAGTGGACTGCCCTTGCCTTGATAGCAGGTTCTCCTGACTTCCATGAGTTTTCCTGCTCAGGAAACACTGCCCTGGATGCTGACCTGGCTCTCCGGACTTCTCTCCTCCCAGAATGGGGCTCCTGGACCAGCTCATCATAAGAGAAGCAGCCTGGCCCAAACCCAGCAGCATCCTGTACAGTAAGGCCCTGCCCATCAGTTCCCTCACCACAAGGAAGAAGGCGTGAGCTGTGTGTTCCACCCTGGGAGCTACATCCTCACTCCGTGCTGCTTCTTACTGAGTCCTGGGACAGGGACAAAGACTCCATCCAGTAACCAAGCCATCCAAGTGCTGGAGGGACAGGATGACCAGAAGATGGGCTGTGGCCAGCCTTGCATCAGGAAATCCTCATGCAGGAGTTGAAGTCCCATCTTTTCGCCTCTGCAGACAAGTGTGCCCAGCTATAAGGGTCACTTCCCCTCTCCCCACCCCCACCCAGATGTCAAGCAGGAAACTACAGCTGTTACAGTCTCCACCCAGAAAAAAAAAAGACAGGGTAGACATGTGGTCTCCAGGTGGAAGGTGGCAAAGGAGGGAAGGACAGAAAAAGGGAGAAAAGAGGAGAGAAGGTCCTCTGCCTTCCCAGACCACTAGCCAATAAACATGTAGCTGCAGCTTTAATTTAAGCACTTTTGGTAATAACTGACTTTTACATTTGTCAAACATTGCATGAAGTGGGTTTGAGTATTATGATAAAATGTGGGAAAATAAAGGAACACTCAACTGTTCATTAAACTCTAGAATGTTCTAACATCAGGGTAAGTAATTTCAGGACAAATTAAACCAACCATCGGATGAACAAACATTTCCTATACACAGAGGAAGAAAAGTGGACAGTTGAGTGCGTTCAGTCCAATAAGAGAGTCATGTCCAAGGAAGAGGCAAGAGGGAGCCCATGCCCCCTGGTAAGGGATTTTATTAATGTTGCCGGTCCTTTGTTAAATGTTGATGAGGTAAGGGCAAGTGTGGAATACTATGGGTACTGCACACTGATCTAGTAAGCAGGACACAGTGAGTGACTCAACAGAACACTGACCCTGTAAGCAGGACACAGGGCACACAGGGTGAACGTCTTGAAAGAATGGCTGAGTAGGAAGGTACAAAATGCCCTGGAGGCAGCAGCAGGAGCTGGTCTGTAAAAGATGACAGTGCTTAGGAGTAGATGTCAGGTTCCGGCGCTGAATCTAACAGCAGCTGTTAACACCCGCCCACTTGACGGTCTTCTCTGCCTGGCAGCTCGAGAGAGCACAGGACAGAGGCTAGCTGACAGGAAGTTCCTATGAGACATGAGTCTGACTACAGTACGAAGCATGATGTGTGTGTGCACACACCATACCATCCACATGACACATAACAGAACACACACACACACACCCCACAGTCCTCACATTAATATTATTCACATGACACAGAACACACACACACACACACA
>CABHPQ010160661.1:0-31638 GCA_902168405.1 Peromyscus aztecus | reverse complement strand
CCTTGAACTCACAGAGATCCAGAGGGATTTCTGTCTCTGGAATGCTAGGATTAAAGGCGTATGCTACCACTGCCTATCCTCATGTTTAATATTGTGGCTGTTCTGTCTCTGACCCCAGATAAGTTTATTAAGGTTCACAATATTTTGGAGAACACAATACCACCACAAACACATGCAAAACAATGTCCAAAACAAGCTAACCCATATGGGCAGCAAAGTGTTTTTTATGGTAGCATGACTCCCATGAAACTTTGGTACTGGCTAGTCAGCCTTAGTGTTCCCAGGCATGAAATAGGTAAGAAACTCGCTGCTATTTGTTTAATCTGTACAAGAAAAAAAAAAACAACCAAACAAAATAAAAAACCTAAAACAAATGAAAGGGAGGCCACTTTGGGTTATAGCAATAAGGAATCTTGACCCCTTGACCATGAACAAATGTCTAGACTTGAACTACTTCACAGACCCCAAACCCCTTGAACTAAGGGAAGGCCAGGTCCTCCTGAGGAAGAGTTTTGCTGTTAGTTTTCTTTTAATCCCACCTTTCCCCAGAGGGACCAATGGCCTTGTACAAGGGCAACTATACTTAGGAGTGAGAAGAATCAAACCTTCTGGAATCTATGGGATTTGGGTTCTAAATTGATGCTGATTCCAGGAAATCCCAAAAAACACTGTGGCCTTCTGGTTAATGTAGGTCAGGTGATGAATGAAGTTTTGACTGAAGTCCAACTCACAGTAGGTCCTGTGGGTCCCCAAACTTATCCTGTATTTACTTCCCCAGTGCAAGAATTTATGACTGGGATAGATATACTTAGAAGTCAGCAGGTTCCCACATTGGTTCCCTGACCTGTGGGTTGATGACTATTATGATTGGAAAAGCCAATAGAAGTCATTGGAGTTGCCTCTATCAGGAAAAAATAGTGAATCAAAAGACAATATCACATCCCAGGAGGAACTGCATAAATGAGTGCCACCATCAGGAACTTGAAAGATGTAGGACTAGTGGTCTTCACTATCTACCTTTAACTCTTCTACCTGGCCAGTGCCAGATAGATGGACCAAAGAGAATGACAGAAGTTGACTATCAAAAACTCAATCAAGTAGAGACTCCAATTGTAGTTGCTGTGCCATATGTGGTGTCCTTACTTGAGCAAATTAATATATCTCCTGATATGTTGTGTGTACCTATTGGTCTAGTAAATGCCCTTTTCTTAGTACCTGCACCTAAGGACTACTAAGCAGAAGGAATTTGCTTTTAATTATCAAGGAGAGTAGTTTACCTTTAAAGTTTTGCCTTAAATATATATTACCCCCTCAGCTCTGTATCATAACTTAATTTGAAGAGATCTTGATCATCTATCTCTTCCACAAAATATCACTATTTTGTTGATATTGTCCACTGTATTGATGATATTATGTTGATTGGATCAAGTGAGTATGGGGTAGCAACCACTTTGGACTTCTAACACATACCCAAATCAGAACATAGGAAGTAAACCCAACCAAGCTTCAGGGCCTTCTACCTTGATGAAATTTTTAGGAGGCTACTGGGAATGCAGAGATATTCCTTCGAAGGTTAAGGATAAATTATTGCATCTGGCCTTTCCCATCACCAAGAAAGCACAATGTTTTGTTGACCTATTTGGATTCTGGAGACAGCATATTCCTCATTTGGATGCGTTACTCTGGCCCATTATCAAGTATTTCAGAAAGCTGATAGCTTTGAATGGGGCGTGGAACAGGAGAAATCTCTTCAACAGGTCCAGGCTGCTATGCATGCTACTCTACTACTTGAATCATATGACCCAGTAGACACGATGGTACTTGAGTCATCAGAGGCAAGTAGGGATCCTGTTTGGAGATCTTGGAAGGCCACTATTAGTGAGTCACAGGAGAAATCTTAGAGATTTTGAAGCAAGGCTCTACTGTCATCTGCAAACAAATTTTCTCCCTTTGAGAGGCAGCTTTGACCCGCTGTTGGGCATTAGTGGAACCTGAATGTTTGACAATGGGCCACCAAGTTACAATGCAACCTGAGCTTCTCATCATGAGCTGAATATTTTTTGACCCACTAAGCCATAAAGTAGGACACTCAATCTGTTATCAAATGGAAGTGGTACATACGTGATCAGGCCTTAGCAGGTACTGAAGTTACATGAAGAAGTTGCCCAAATGCTTATGGTTTCTACTTCTATTACAACACTGTCTGCTGTCAACAATGCACCTATAGCCTCATAGTAGATGCCCTATGGTTATTTGACTGAGGAATGAATGACTAGGACAGAATTTACTGATAGTTCTGCACATTATGCAGGCACCACTCAGAAGTTGACAGCTGTAGTATTACAAGCCTTTACCCAAACAACCATGAAAGACACAGGTGAAGGGAAATCTTCATACTAGGCAGAATTTTGAAAAACTATATTTGGTCATACATTTTGTTTGGAGGAGAAATGGCTAAATGTGATTGTTCACTGATTCATAGGCTGTATCCAGTGGAGTGGCTGGATGGTCAGGGACTTGGAAAGAATCTGACTTGAAAATTGGTGAGAAAGACATCTGGGGAAGAACTATGTGGATAGATCTCTCAAGCAGTTGTGTCCTTTGTGAAGTCACCAAAAGGTAACTTTAGCAGAGGAAGAGTTCAATAATCAAGTAAATAGGCTGACCTATTTTGTGGGCAGTCAGCCTTTTCCACCAGCCATTTATGTAAATGTGTGTGTGTGTGTGTGTGTTATATATATAAATTCTTTCTATCAGTTCTGTTTCTCTAGAGGACATTGACTAACACAATTTCTGATGTAGATATCTTTTTCGTTGTTGCAAAACAAATCCATACAAGAATGAGAGCATTAGATAGTTGACTCTTTGTATTTATACTCTACATATTTGTGGATTTAATGAAAACAGATTGGAAATATTCAGGAAAGAAAAAATTTGAATTGTGCCTATCCTGAAAATGTACAAATTTTTTTAAATATTATCCCCAATACAATATAACAACATCTGTTTTTATAGCACTTACATTGAACTAAATAAGTAACCCAGAAATAATTTTAAGCATAAGTTATGTGCACATCCACAGGCTCTGGTGTCTATGGCCCTGTATCTGTCTAACACATTCTCCAGTCTCCCACAGACTCATCTCTGAATCCAGAGCAACTACATCCCTATACACAAGTCAATTTTCCTTCGTACATGTTCTTTCCCCCATTCTGTAACTTGATAAGAGGACTTTTTCCATTTATCTCAGCTTATTTACTTCAACCTTGAGAATTTGTTTTCTTTGCATGTTGTCTCTGCAGCTCTGGAAAGTTAGCAAGTGTTAAGAACCTTAAAAGAGTTCAGTATAACTACAATAGACATTTTTTTTCCAGAATAGATAATAAGGGAGAAGTAGAAACAGTATTTTCCCACCTCAAGAGTATTTTGTCTTCAAGACAAACATCAGCTAAACTGTGATGAAAGATGGAACACCTCGATCATTAGATCTCTGCTACTGTTTCTTCTGTGAGGCCTAATTACATGTCAACAAAGAAGCAAGGCATATTTTAATTGGTATTGAAATTCCATAAGGAAATTAAAGTATATTTACTTTTAATAAGTGATTTTAATATCCTTATATTAAAATTAAAGTAAATTAGCATTCATTACAAAGACCAAGGCTTAGTAAACTTTGTCGGAATTCAGAGGGGATACAAGGAAGGAAGTTCTGAAGATGATGTACAGCCTTCATTGGGACATACTGGGTTATAGGGAAAGAAATAATCCAATCATCTTGAGCAACAAGACTGCATATTAAGAATATTTGCTTCGCATACATCAATCTCAGACATATCACAAAATCTAGAATCAGAAATAGTCAGAGACCCAGGGAGTCTCTGTCACCATTTTTTCTGATGATGATGGGATCACCAGTCTGTCTCATCATTCATGTCTTCAGCCCCTTTCTCTTTCACAGAACAGCTTCCTTGGCTCTTCATTACTCTGATTATTTCTGTCTTGTTGTGTGTGATTTTTTTTGTTTGTTTGTTTTGTTTTGTTTTTCGAGACAGGGTTTCTCTGTGTAGCTTTGCGCCTTTCCTGGAGCTCACTTGGTAGCCCAGGCTGGCCTCGAACTCACAGAGATCCGCCTGCCTCTGCCTCCCGAGTGCTGGGATTAAAGGCGTGTGCCACCACTGCCTGGCGTGTGTGATCTTTTAAGTAAGAATGCTGCAAAGTATAATCAGAACCTCTAGGCCCCAGTTCTAAACTACTGTCTAACAGTGGTCTGATTCTGTCTCTTCAGAAACATTTTTCAAATTCTAGTCCCCTGCCTCCCCAAAACATAGATATCCCTCCCCCTAAAGCCACACACATGGCAGGGGTGAAAATATAGGTTTTGCCAAGATGAGGGGAGTTTTCAGAGAAAGTAAATTGAGATAGACAGGCAGTCTTACAGGTCCCTAGAACTCTTTCCTAGGCTGTGACGTGTAAATAAAGTAATAATGCCTGGCTTTGAGAAGACCTTTGTCCCAATTTTCTGAGCAATTTTTTTTTAATCTGCCTCCATTGTTTGGCACAAAGATAAATACCACAGCAAGTACTTTAACCTCCCCTTATCTACCCTTGTGAATATGATAAACAAGGATACAGCAAGCATTTGCCAGGATCAAAGGATTTCTTTAATGCCATGGCAGCATGCTGACAGAATCACCTGGAAGACTGGCATGAAATGAGACTCCATTACAGTTCTATGTAAATTCATAATTGAATCCATAGCGAAACTACGAGACCAGTAGCTGGACAAGGAGAGAAAGTCAGCCTAGACCTCAGCTGGAGGCGGAACAGGGAAGGAGAGCAGAAACCCCAAAACTAAGGCAATGACTCCATCCCAAAGAGCTTGGGTACACATGTTAGCATTGTCAGGTGATGCTTCCAGGGTTCTGGAAGTAAAGTGTATCACTGTTCATCACTGTCATCCTGCAGTCCCTGACGACTGCGCATTAGATTTCCTCATCAAGGCTACCGTTAGTGAAGATGATGTGATTCTCACATCACAAGTCTTTGAGTGTAAAGAAGGGGCACCAGGAAGCTGCGTAGGGCCTGTTTATTCCCTGTCTGTGCCATGTAGCTGGGACAAGAGGTAATGATAGGCATATGTGGGATGAAAAAGAAGGGTTAAATGGATATCCTGTCCTTTATGAACCAAGATGTTTCATGAAATGTTTATGAAGACTCAAACACGAACGTCTAGTTGCCACAGGTAGGGCACTTGTGATGGAAGAAAGCAAAATTCCACCCAAGTCTAGCTGGTGAGCCAATGAGCTTATTTGGCTCATGTACAGAGTATGTGTATGTGGAGGCTTAACTACAGGAGCATGGGTGACCTCCAAAACAGCTCTACCACTGAAAAGTCTCCACAGGATGAAAGATGATTGCCCCATAGCTACATTGATAGCATCCCCCGTCAGCTATCCTTCTGTGCCCTATGTGCTCTAGCAACTGCCAAGAACACAAGGCCTTGGACAAGGAAGTCAGCATTACTTACAACTGGCAGACTGGTGGCAGGAAACAAAGCGGCTGAGGTCTCTCAGGTGATGTCTGAGGATTCTGTCCACTCTCTCTTTGATGAGGGAATGTCAACAGGCCCGATCTCAAACTACCCTCTCCTGAGTAGTCACTGATGAAGATGGTGGCAGCATTCTACATGATCAATCCTCCTATCCCAGGCTCTTAGAGGACGTGTTCCAGCAGCAGATATAAATCACGAGGCTGGCCAACTTCCAGAAGAAGGAGGAAAATGTTTCCAATGCATTTACTTCATCGGATCCATTTGTTTCTACTATGGTTTCTATAATGAGATTCTTATAATCCATAGAGGAGGACAATTTCCACTTACACAGGACTCTTAGGAGTCCTTTCTAGCATTTTCCCTAATTAGAGAATGTATTGTGCCACCAATTGAATTTCTCACATTGAGAAGGTCAGCTAATTCCTTCCTCTAACTCAATCTTTCCCTAAGAATGTACTGAGTCATCACTACTCCAAAAGAAATCAGAGTATTTAATAGTAAACATTCAATGAGTAGTTTGAGAATAATTTGCTTTCCATACAAGAAAATAAGAAAAACTTGCACAGGCCCGCTGTGAATTGCATCTGAATTCCTCCACAAATGTGAAATAACAAGAATTTTCCTTAATCCTCCTGAGCCAGGTGCCATTTCTATCAAACAAGGAGCCAAATCCTAGTGAAGCTTCTGCTTAAATCTACTTTGCAAATAGCGATGAACTTTCCATAATTAGAGGTAATGAATACATGCAATCATTCTGAGAAACAAACTACTGCATTCTCAAGTAGGTTTAGAAAGGAAGCTCTACGGGAACATTAGGGCTGAAATCACAGCAGAACTTAGCTTTGGAAACTGAAGGAGGAACCAGCCTCACCAGATGCCTTCTCAGAACTAACTTTCTTTTCTTTTTTCCTTTCCTTTCTTTCTTTCCTTTCCTTTCCTTTCTTTCCCTTCCCTTCTTTCTTTTTAAAACTTTATTTCATTTCGAGTGACTTGTGTATGTACAAGTTACCTTTGCCAGAAGATGTATCTGTGAACCTCAGGCATGCAGTGCCCACAGAGGCCAGAAGAGGGCAATCAGATACCCTGGAAGCAGAGTTACAGACTGAACTACCATGTGGGTTCTAGGAAATTAACCAAGACTATAATCGCAGCATGTGTTCTTAATCCCAGAGCCATCTCTTGAGATCCAGAAATGCTTTCTTGCAGCCACATCTTCTCTCTTTTCTCTGAATTCTTAATCTCCTTTCTTGTGTCTTTTTCCTTCTTAGAAAAAACAAAAACAAAAACAAACAACAAACCAAACAAAACAAAAAACCAAGAGGACCACACACAAATAATGGTTGCATGTAAAAAACTAAAAGAATAAGTCCATACTATCTTGGTCAGAACTCTTGTGAACCAATTGAGACTCTTGACTTCACATATCAAACCTAAATTGTGCAAAGTAACCCAAAATAGGAAAACTTATTTTAAAGGTATTGTATATAACATAAATAAAAGATACTGTTTCACAACAGTAAAATGGTTTATAGCCTTAAAGTCACTGCAATTCAGGTCAAAGGGTTAAGAAACTCTAATATCTATTGTCATGATCAATATCAGGTTCTTTTTATGGCAAGTTGGATCCCTTCCTGTGCTAGAGATTATAGAGTTTGCTCATTCCCAAGCCTGATTTCACTTATCTCCAGAGAGGAATTGGTTTATGTTTTGTCAAGATCTACAAGGTCAAGCATCCACGGGATTAGTTCCATATCATGTGCTTATCATTAGACTATATGTTAATATGGACACAATAGAAACATGGAAGCAGCCAATTTTTCTCACTATTGGTCCATGAGAGGCAGAGAATAGGCGAAAAGGAATTATTTCCCACAAAAGTGCTCTGTTGGCCTCAGAAGGTAGCAGAAGTATTGCATAGATACATATACAAGACCGTATTCTGCAGTGAGCTAAAAGAAATTAACTGGAATGTAAGCAAGAATGAGGAAGTAAAGGAAAAAAGGAAGACTATAGATTTCTGAATGAAACACATGCAAATATCTAACCCACTGAGCCATTACTTCTCTTATCCCTGTGAACTATCCCCTAACACCTGAAACATAAAACAAGCATTTCTGGAATGAGCAGGATGGATAATCTCTTTATCTTGGGGATTCTCCTGTTCTTCAGGCCCTGGGAAAAACGAAAGGCAAGCCCTTGGAGCATTACCCAGCACACAGATTCCTCAACTGTTCCTTTTAAATTCTTCTTCTGGCAGGGCGTTGGTGGTGCACGCCTTTAATCCCAGCACTCGGGAGGCAGAGGCAGGCGGATCTCTGTGAGTTCGAGACCAGTCTGGGCTACCAAGCGAGCTCCAGGAAAGGTGCAAAGCTACACAGAGAAACCCTGTCTCGAAAAAACCAAAAAAAAAAAAATCTTCTTCTGAGCCAATAAAAATACATAGTGCTTTCATCATCACTTCAGCAATGAGAATGTTGATATTGGTATATGCAGGTTCAGATACTGAAACAAGCACATGAGTGGTAGGGTACCATCCACGTTTTGGGGTACATCTGGGCATTTGATTGCAAGGATTGTGCTTATCTCTATTGTTTTTCTTCTCTCACCATTTCCATTCGCACACCCACATACTGACACACACAATCTCTTCCCAACTACCTGGATACATGGATGCTAATGATAAAATTTTAGACATTATAGGAAGAATATAATGACTCCCTTCCAAATACTGATGGATGGTCCTATTAACCAATGATTCTTTTCAAGAATCCCAGGCCATGGGAGACCTCGATTTGGGGGATGTGGGGATGCGGGGTGGCTTGGGAAAGAGGGCTGGGGCGTAGGAGGAGGAAGGGGGTTCTGTGGATAGCATGTGGAGTGAGTAGAAAATTTCTTAATAAAGAAAAATGAAAAAAAAAGAATCTCAGGAAAACTGTGGGCTCCAAAGCTGCATTCTATCTTGTAGATAGTCATTAGGCCCCATGAGCAGAAATTTAAAATCAAAAAACACCAGAAGATATTGGCAATCTCTAATTTACTGAAGTCAAACTACCTAGGCTCTTTTATGATATTACACTGTAGGTAATAAGGTCAAACAAAAGAGCATTTAATCTATGATTTCCTAAGATATAAAGCCAGGCTAGCTAATTAATTAGAGGGTTAATTAATTAGAGCTAATTAGAAGGGTTTTTTTTAAAGAAATTCTGTTGAATAATCAAAAATATTGTCTTACATCATATTTCTGAGCACATTTCAGATAATGGAGAATTTTTTGATTGATATAAAGTATTCTCAATTTTTCATATTATCAATTTATTCCTAGAGTAAGTTAGAGCACTTATACAGCCTATGTTTTCTTGATGTAGAAAGATCCAATGTACATCTTCGGACACAGTGCCTCCCATCGCCAGGATGTAGTTACATGGCACCTGGTTGGCCTCAGACTTTTCAATTGCTTTTAGGCCCCTTGCAATCACAAAAGTGTACAGTCAACATCAGGATTCTCTTTGGGTACATCGTGTTTTGTTTTCATTTTAACCAGGAATGAGGGCAGATATAAAAATAAGAGTAATTACTTTTGTTACAACCCTTTACTAGAGATCGTAAGAGAGCTCTCAGTAATGGTGAATTTGTATTTTTGTCAGTAATTTTTTCCGGTGATTGCAATTACAGTTCAGTACCACCAGATGGCAAAAGTCAGATCATGCGAATCTACACTAAAGCTCTTTGAGGGCTCCCTTTGGTAGTTAAAACTTTGGTCTGATACAACTATTCTTTGACATTAGTTTCTCTGGATAATTGTCTAATTTTGGCTTGCAGCTATTGCAGGAATGCATTCTCGTTGCTCTTAAGAAGGCCCTCTCCCTGAAAATTATATCAGATTTGTGAGTCACTCCTCAAGAAGAAATGATTGGGAAGTGGTTGTGCTAACAGACAGAGCACTGATGTGTGAGCTGAGCCAATGTGTAGAAGACCCTAAAGCTATTCAGGAGGAGAATCATTATCCTGATAGCCCCAGCCTCTTGATGGGCATTGTTTAAAATCCACGGAAAAGATGATTCCCTTGAAAGTCTATGCCATGTCAAATTGTCCTCTGTCTGAGCATTTGTCTTTATAAGTCATTTAAATCTCTTTATTTGCAATTTAAACTTTCTCCCTGGTTAACTTTTGGTTTTAGAAACATAAATACTTTTAACATCATTTACAAGAATCCTAGTACCTAGTACCCAGTTCCATTTCCTAAGTATTAACTTACTTGTGTTGTCTGCATATGATTCATTTTACTTAATTGAATTCATATCTAGTATATGTGTTAAGGTTTGAAAAGTGATTCTTGAGATTTATGCAAGTAATTTATCATTTGAATCACAAACTAAGTAATACAAGTATTATACAAGATTTCTATCAAGTATCTATTCCTGCAGCTTTAAAATACATTGAATTTGATTTAAATAGGATAGCAAAAAAATAACTATTCCTTATAATTCTCTTAATCATGAATTTAAAAATATATTTTTATTTATCTATTTATTTTACATCCTGGCTGCAGCCTCTTCCTCCCCATCCTCCCCTCCAAGTCCTTTTCCTCCACCATCCCCCCATTTCCTCCTCTTCTGTCTACATCCAGGAAAGGACAGGTCTCCTACGAGTATTAATAAAACATGGCATATCAAGTTGCAGAAAGACTAAGCACCTCCCCATGTATTAAGGCTGGTCATGGCGACCCAATATGAGAAGTAGGGTCCCAAAAGCCAGTAAGAATCGGAGACAGTCCCTGTTTCCCCTGTTAGGAGTCCCATGGAGGACTGTAACATATATCCAAACTGTAACATATATCCAAAGTGCCTAGGTCAGTCTCATGCAGGCTCCCTGGTTGCCAGTCCAGTCTCTGGGAGGCCCCTATGAGCCCAGGTTAGTTGATTGTGTGCGCCTTTCCATTATGTCTTTGACGACTCTGGCTCCTACATTCCTTTCTCCTCCTCCTCCACAGAATTCCAGAACTCCACCTAATGTTTGGCTGTGGGTCTCTGCATCTGCCTCCATCAGTTGCTGCATGATCCCTCTCTGATGACAATTGGGCCAGGCACCAATCTGGTCACAGGAGACGGCCAGTTAAGGCTACTTATCCACTGTTACTGGAGTCTAAGCTGGGGTCATCCCATGGACTCCTAGGAGATTCCCCTGCCACAGCACCAGACCCGGAAATGCTCCCCTCCCAGCAGTCCCCCTCAGTACTCTCCTCCCTGCATGACCCCCCTAACCTGATCACTCATGTTCCCATCTCCACCTGCCCTCAGTCCAGTCACAAAATCTCTTCTATTTCCCCTTCCCAGGGAGATCTGGGTGTTCCCCCCATCAACTGTCCTTGTTACCTAGTCTCTCTGAGTCTGTGGATTGTAGCATAGTTATCCTTTATTTTACCCCTAATATCCACTTACGAGTGAGCACATACCATGTTTGTCTTTATCATTCAGGATGATTTTTTTTTCTAGTTCCAACCATTTGCCTACCTAATTTCCTGGTGTCCTTCTTTTTAACAGCTGAGTAATATTCCATTGTGTAAATGTACCACATTTTCTTTATCCATTCCTAGGTAGAGGGACATCTAGTTTGTTTAAAAGTAGATTTTAAGATTTATTCTCCTACTAGGAAAATTATTTCTACGGTATTTGTCCATGTTAGTCATGATTTCCTAAAGTGGGCTAGTGAATCTCTTTTCACTACTTAAAAAATGAAAGAGAAACTGGGACACTACCAAGAATATACTTCAGTCAGATGACCTTCTAAAATGTTTCACTTGGTCAAATAATTATATCAGTCACCTCGATGTGAGATCAAGATGATAATAGTTCACTAAGCGACTAGTACATATTGGCTGAGAGTCATGATGCTAAATCATTTAATATTTGTGATGATATCAGGAGTCAAGATAGTCTCACTTTATAATGGTAGAACTGAGGCATACCGTCCATTATTAAGCAATTTATGTGTGGGTTTAGTGCTCATGCTCCTAGCAGTGTATTCTTATTATTTAGTTTTTGGATAATAGACTTCTCTGTCACCATAATGTTTGAATGTAAACAGATCTTGCAACTCCCTGAATCCTTACAGCATTTTAGTCATACATTTCTGTATGTAGGACTCCTTGGAGTACAGTTAAAACTTGACTAATTTGGAAGAGTTGGAAAAATGAGAATGAAATACTAATGAAATATTATTTACTGGCAAAAGTGTTCCCACATTCCCATGGTGACCACTGGGCTAACTGAAAGTCATGTGGATCCCTGTTCACAAACAGGGCAAGATTATATTGCTTTGTATTCAGAAAATCAAGATAGTGCGATTTCCTCTTCTATGCCATGTGTCACAGGAAATTGATGTTCTTATTTATTTTTCCTCAGCTTTCTATTTTGTTTCATTTTCAAAACTAGAACTATAAATGTGTCTTTGGTTTCTAATACTTTCTACAACACTTACACAGTAAAATTCTAAAAAGAGATACCTGTTAGGATAAGTAAAATCACTTAAATTCAAGATTTCAAGTACCACAATTTCTGGCCACTCACTTCTCACAGTCTTGTTTTTGTGAATATATACACTATTCATTGTTTTAGCTGGGGATGGGTTTTGTAGAATTTCCCTTCTGCCCATTGGATTGTCCTCTTTGCTGCTCCAATTGCCATCATCCTCAGTCCTTCATATTATGCATTAGAAGTCTTTCTTTGATGCCCATAATTTATTTGCTCATCTGTTTAGTATTTCAGTGTTTTGACTTCTGCACCCAAGGCTCAGGGATCATTGCAGAAAAGGGGACAGAAAGAGTGTAAGAGCCCTGGAAACAGTTTGCTGTGAGACTGTGTGCAAAAGGAAGTTTTTAGCTTCTCAATGTGATAGTTTTGGGTTTTTTTAAAACTTCATTTTATAGCTTCTATTTTCAATCAATTAAAGAGAAACCTGCAATCTTATTACTAAAAATCATAAATGGCAAGCCTTAGCTAAAAGTGTACCTTATTTTGGTTAAGTCTCAACATTTACAGTTCAAGTTACTCTTGTATATGAGAAATATTAGAGTCACATATAGGAAGAGAGTTGGGAAGGAAAAGGTAGATGGAGAGGCTTGACTCGGTGAACAGGGTACAGAAGCTGTACATTCAGTATATGATTCTGGTTACTTTGGCAACTCTTGATTATTTTCTTGTATATTTTATAATTAGGAATAAAAGACAATGTTAAGCCTATATATCAACATTTCATCAAGTGAAACATTCATCTTCAAGGTCATGATTGTCTGTATTTCTAATTATAAAGTCTCTATATTTGCACATTTCACAGTAATTTTCATGTAACACACATACTCAGAGAAGTTTCCTGTTATGTACCTAATCTGCATTAAACAGCATGCTCCAATCATAAGGCTCCTAGTAGAAGTCTTAGCTATCATCTATGAAGCATGGTCCTATTGCAAAGCTCCTAGCACAATGTCTGAGTACTATATGGGCAGCAGGGGGAAAGCTTCTGCAGAGAACTGTGTCAAGGGTCATGCTAGAGATAAGTCAGGCATCTGGGCCTAGGCCATAGAGATAGTCTCCAAATATGGTCAGGTAGAGAGCAGAGTGCCTTCCACTGGGGCAGGCGGGGACCAGGCCGGGGTGGTGTCCTCTATATTGCCGAGTTTGGAGAGAGCTGCCAGGCCATGGTTGACTGCAACCTCTGACCAGCAGGACCTCACAGCACAAGTGTGTGTTGGAGTGGAGATATGATACTTGATGACTATGTTGAGCTATTATAGATATGATAGGATGAAAGGGTAGATTATTAAATCTACTTTTAAAGAGTAACAACTTGTTTAAAATGTTTTACATTGCAATAGATTTTAATTTATTACAAATTTAAAGTTAATTTTGTTATACTGTATGTATATTTCTACTCTTGTTTAAGGTATTATGTTTATGCAGCTCATTTAAAATTATAATATATAATTAAGTAATACAGATTAATAGTCATCTAGGATAATCAAAGTTATAGTCCTGTTAGTTAAGTTTATAAGGTCTATGAAGGTATATTTCAATTAGGTAGGTAATCTTCAAACACTTGCAGAATATGGCATTTAAAATGTTTTAAAAACTTAGACTTTCTGGACAGTGAGACACATCTGCTGCTGGCAGTACCAATTTACTTCAAAAAAGATAATGAGGATCAAAGAAACTCCATATGGAGTTTGCTTTCCTTATGGCAAAAGTTAGCCATTTGGGCAAGAAACTGTTCTTGCCTGGACTGCTTGACAAAATGTTGTATCAACTGGACATGCAAGACCCATGGAAAAATGACCACTAAATTTTGCCAAAACAAGGCAACATGGTCCTTCAGTTTCCTGCTTTGCAGAGAAGACTACTAGACATTCTGCAGGACACAGGAAAAAGCAACTGAAAACTCTAGGCCTATAAGCTGAAGATGGATGCCCCAACATTGCAGAGGAACTTTGGATGACTGTCCAGGCAGTCAGTTGTCTCTGTCATTCTAGATTTTTGGAAGTTGCTTACAATGCTCTTCCTGTTTACTTAGGTAATATTACATCCTTCTGGGGTCTTTGATGAAGTTGAAGTCTAGATATCTATAATTTTTCTTGGTTATGATAAAAGATAAATTAGATATGAAAATTTAGACTCACAAATATGGGATAGATGATAAAATAGTTTCTTTAATTTTGCCAAATACAGATAGACTAGATAATGTAACTATAATTCTTGCTTGATAATTGTTTGTTGTATATAATTTTACTATATTAAGCTAAAACTTTCCTTTTTGATTAGATAGAAAAGGGGAAGTGCTGCGGGATGTTGTTCTGTATGCTGTGAATATATGTCGTTCCCATTGGTTAATAAATAAGCTGCTTTGGACTATGGCAAGGCAGCTTAGAGGCAGGTGAGAAATCCAAGGAGAGAGACAAGAAAGAGAAAGGTGGAGTGAGGGAGACACCAGACTGCCCTCCTAGGAACAGCATGTAATGGGATGCACATAGAACACATGGCAATACATAGATTAATAGTTATGGGTTGAATTAAACTATAAGAGCTAGCTAGCAAGAAGCCTGCCATATGCCTTACAGTTGATAATTAATATTAAGCCTCTGAATGATTATTTTATAAGTGGCTGAGGGAGCATGGAGCCGGGCAGGAACAGAGGAACAAAGGACTGCAGGGCCGCTGGGACCTGAGAAAACCTTCCAGCTACATTCAACATCCTTAGTTATCAGGAAAATGCAAATCAAAGCTACTTAGTGATTTCATCTTACAGCAGTCAGAACGGTCATGATCAATAAACAAGTGACAGCTCATGCTGGATAGAACGGATAGAACGCAGGGTAAAGGGGAACATTCATCCATTGCTGATGGGTTTGCAAACTTGTGCTGACACTACAGAAATCAGTGATGTAGCTCCTTAGCAAACTAAAAATAGATCTGCTACCTCAATACCCTGCTATACCACTCTTGGGCATATACCTCAAGGATTCTCCATCTTACTACAAAGACACCTATACAACTATATTCATAGCTGTTCTATTCATAATTGCCAGAAATCGGAAATAGCCTAGATGTCTATCCACAGATGAATGGATCAGGAAAATTTGAGACATTTACACAATAGAATAATGTTGAACAGTTAAAAGAAAATGAAATCATGAAATTTGCAGTGAAATAAACAGAACTAGAAAGAAAGTTATCCTATGTGAGGTAACCCAGACCCCCAAATACAAATATGTTAAATCTTCTCTTATATGTGAATGTTAGCTTTTAAGCCTTTAATAGGAATGTTACTATCTGAATATACCACAGAGTGTAGATATAGAATAAAAAACTAGGGGGCGGTGAAGGGTCACCCAAGGTAGAGAAAACAGAATATATAGTTAGAGAGCAACAGGGGCGGGGCGGGGGGACAATGGAATGACAATATTGAGCAGTGCAGAGGGAGGAAGAAGGTTCTATGGTAGGAAATACAGGGAGGTACAACTAATGCTAAGGGCCATATGAAAACTTACTATAGTGCAAACTTCTTAAAATGTATACACATTTTAATTAATGAAATCTAAATGGAGTAACCATATGACTGGGGAGACAAAGCACCAACTAGACCTCTCCAGCCACCAAGTGAAATCCCCAGTGCTAGTAATGGGTTACATTTAATTGAGTTGTTGGCCAAAGAGGCCCCATAGAAACCCCTAAACAACATAGGCTATTGCCAAGGGTATTGGTTGCTCTCTACAAATTGATAGTGAGTCCTTATTGCTGAAGACAGCACTTGCATATCTCATTAAACACAGAGAAGTTGAGCTTATGCCTAACTAAGGACTTTACCCCTAGAGACTAGTGTACTGGAAGACATTCTGTACACTACCAGAGGTGAAAGTAAAGGCCAACCCTGCTACAAATCCTTTGATCTACCACAGTGATTTGCCTGAATGATATACTACTGTAATAATGACACTAAAGTTGTGGGAGAAATCAATCAGTCTCCGACCAGATTTAAGGCTCACTCCATGAGGTGGAGCCTGTTCCTGACACTGCTTGGGTGCCCAAGAACCAAGACTAGATAGGCCACAAACATAGGGAAAAACCAAATAATATTTGTTCTGATAAAGGAATATAGCAATTAAATGACTCCTAATGACATTCTTCTATACCTGCCATTGTCAAAGAATCTTCCTCTTGCAAGAGATAGGAACTAAAACAGAGACTCATAACTGGACAATGGAGGAGACCTTGGAATATCTAGTCCTCAATGAATATCTTCATCAAATTCCTCCCTTTAAAGCTCAGGGGACTATGATGAAGAAGATATGGAAAGACTGAAATATTCATAGGGGGTGGATGACACCACAGGAACTGTGTCTTGCAGACACAACAGGACTGATGCACATATGCACACACAGAGACAATTGTGACACACGTAGGGCCAGCACAGGTCCAAGTCAGGGTCCCAGTGCTCAGATGGGGACATAGACACTAGCTTCCATCCCCAGTCAAGAAGCTATCTCCAATTCACAACCTCTAGCAAAAGAAAAAATAGTTCTCCAAAGAAGTCACACTAGGTATACAAACCACACTTCACAGGCCGCATGCCCAGCAGTACAAGGGAAACACAAAATGAACACAAAGGTAATATTTGGAGATATTTTTGTCTCCTATTGCTTTGTTTGTACATTTTTTAATCATGCTAGTGTTTGTTTGCATATTATGGCTTCTAACTTGTTTTTATGGATTTGTGTGTATGTGTCTGCATGTGTTTCTCATGCTCTTTGTTTTCCTTTTTTTTCTTCATTTTATTTATCACTTTGTGCATTTTGTTTTATTCTTTTGTCTTTTTAATCTGTCCGGTTTTTTTCTTAAAAAAGAGAAACAATGTATGGAGTTGGGAGGGTGGGAAGGTGAGGAGGATCAGGGAGGAGATGGTTGAGGTGAAACCGTGATCAAAATAGTGTGTATTAAAAATAATTTAAAAAGAATATATTGCAGCATTAATGAAGTGAAAAAATGCATGTAAATATATACAATAATTAAAAGAAAAACAAATGACAAACACTGGTGAGGATGCAGAGAAAAGAGATCATGTATGGAGTGTTGGTGGGAATGTAAACTAGTCTAGTAACTATGAAAACCAATATGGAGCCTCATCATAAAACTAAAAATAGATCCACCATAGACCTGGCTATCCCACTCTAGGGTATTTGCATTAAAGCCTAACTCAGTATATCATCAAGATACTTGCAGATTGATGTTTATTGTACCATCATTCACAACAGCTATACTGTAGAGTCAGATGAGTATTTCCATGAAAAGAAGAATGATTAAAGAATATACGTGTGTGTGTGTGTGTGTGTGTGTGTGTGTGTGTGTATGTGTGTGTGTAATTTTATTCAACCATAAAAGATAATAAAGTCATATGGCTTGCAGGAAAATATATATACTACTGAACATTATCAAACTAGGGGAACTAAGTCTCAAACAGGGAAAAAGCACATTTTCCTTCATTTCATTCATAGAACTAATGTCTATATGGCTACATTAAGTCATGTATGTGCTTATTACCTAAACATAAGACCAACACTGACTAGAGGAATGAATGGGAGTAACAGAAGCAAGAGAAAAGGAGGATGAAAGTATAGCATAAGGAGTTGATTAAGGTACATTATATACTTACATGATAATGTCTTCATGAAACTTAGTACGATGCATAATGACTATGTGTCAATTAAAACAAAACAAAAACAGAAAGAGCTGGTAAGGTGTTCCAATTGGTGACCGCTCTTGCCTCAAAGCCTGATGACCTGAGTTCACTCCTTTGAATCCACATGGTAGAAAGAGAGAAGTGACTCCTGCAAGTTGTCCTCTGACCTTCAAGGGCACACATGGTGGTATATGTTCAGCCTATTCTCAATCATATAAATCAAGGTGGAATTTTCATGTACCAGAAAAAAAGTGTGCATTTGAGCATATTTAACTGGAATTTCCTAATCTTTACTGTGAAAATCATATGCCTTAAAAGAAATCATCATAATTCTATTACACACAAACTGCTAATTGTTTCCATAATGGAAAGAGTAATAAAACAAACCACCATGCTCTGCAGCCATGATAACTGATGTATGTAAAAATTAAATCGAATTATCCTTTTACAATTAAGTTAGATCTATTATAAAGACTCATAATTGAAGTGACTCCCATCATGTTTTAGTCCTTTAACCTGGTCTATTAGGATCCTACTGAAACGCAACAAATTGCCACAAACTAAAAAGCTTAAAACAGCACACTTATTATTGCACAGTCTCTACAGGTCAAGTGTTGAATGTAGTTTAGTCATTGTCTTTAGCTAGGAAACTCACTGACATGTCCCCAGGCTTCTGCTCAGGGCTTCAGTATTTTCAGAAGCTCGGGTATAGCAAGTTCCACTTTTTTTTTATTAATTTTATAATTTAATTTAATTTTACATATCAGCCATGGAGATTTGTTCAAAGGCAACCAGACAGCATTGATTGTACAGCATGTTGTAAAAATGGGACTTTTTTGGCTACTTTGTGAGTTTAAGGCCAACCTAGGATATATAGGATTTTGTCTCAGTCAACTTGTCAACAAAATCCTTAAAAGAATAATTGTAAGATCTCATATTGCTGTAAGTGTATCAGCAGCGACAACACTGGTGTTGGTGATGTAGATGCCACTCAAATGACACAAGGATCGTGATTGAACTGACAGCTATTCCTGTAGCACCACTGTAACAGGGAGCTGTGTTTTGGGGCACATATTTTGTACCTTTAGTCATTTTTCTAAACACAGTCACAGACAGACAGGCAGGCAGACAGACAGACAGACACACACACACACACACACACACACACACACACACACACAAGAGAGAGAGAGAGACAGAGAGAGGGGGGGGGGGGGGGGATACCCCTTTGGCAGAGAAAGGATGATCTCCTTGGAGCTGGAGTTATAGGCAGTTGCTAGCCACCTGACACAGTTGCTGGGAACCAAACTAAGGTTCTCTGCGGGAGCAAATGCATCCTCAACTGCTGAGTTCCTGTATTTTTGAGTGTCAGAACTCTCAGTGAGATGCCAGCATATTACCATGCTTAAATAGAAGGGAAAAAAATTACAGAAAGCACAGATTAAACCTGGAACAGAATGAAAACATCACAGCAGTTTCCAAATACTCCTTGGAAGAAACATAAAACTAATTAAATTTTGCATAAATTAAACTAATGTACAAAAAGTGATGTAATAGGATGTTCTTAATCTTTTCATCTAATATTTCTTGGGAACAATGTATTATATTGTGCTTTCAATTCATTGCTTAAAACCACTCAGTGAAGTAAATGTTTTAATTCTCATTTTCATTTGACGAATGAGAAAATGAAGTTTCATGTCAAATAAAGAATGTGTTCAATAACATGTGATATCATTTACCTATTGTTAATCTTCTTCTGGTGTTTGATCTATCTCCTGGTCTCTTCATAGAAGTTGTTATATATCTTGTTTAAAACCAACCAAGAAACTCGTCTTGTCTTGAACAGCAAGACATTCTGTTGACTATAGGATAATAAGAAGGGATTGTGTTTGTGATCCTTTACTTGGCTTCACTGTTAACAGAACATGAAACTTTCTGAACTGAACTCATAATTTTATGAACTACTCAAGGAACATTTATTATTCACCATAAAAACACCAAATAAAGTCAACTTTGGTTGGATGCTTGATTTTCTTCACTATTACATAATAACGAAGTTAGAAATATATGGTATTACAAACAGGCATAATGTGTTTATTTATTTTTGAAACTTTGGATTTTATTACATATGTTTTCCATTTAATTTGAATCTTAGTATTTTTATATTATATCTTATATAATCTTTTTGTTTTATGAAATATACCAGGAACCAATTCCTAGTTACTAAGATAGATTATGAAAAATCTTCTGACACTACTTTATCATGGTCATAAAGTTTTACTTGTTGATTGTGGGCTTGAAAGTCATCAATTTCTTTTTATCTTTTATAGAAAAAAATTTTCAAGTTATACTTCTTCACTCTACAGACCTTAGATACTGTTTCCAACAAGTAGTTCACTCTGTATATTCAAAGAAACACAACACTATTCTCAGTCTTTCAACTGTCTTCTTGAAACACTCAGGAGCTCAGTGGTATGGGGGTCATGAGTTTCTGAAGAAAGCATTTTAAATGTTCTTAAAGATCTGAGACCATCGAGGTCGATCAGTAAAAAGAATTATTGATTCTCTGAATGAGTCTTGCTGTTTTTGCACCAAACTCAGTACCAGGAACTGGAATAGTGTGCAAAGAAAAAACATTTTAATTACTTTATCTTGATGAAATCCTAGGAATTGTTCAATATCTTCCAGTAGCCAAAAATAAATTTACTTCAAATTAAAAAGTATTCTTGACTTCATCAAACTTTTTTCCATTAAGTACCTATAGCCACATAAATAAAAAAGAAAAATAAAGAGGATGAGGTAGAGTAGATGTTATAGAAACTATTAATTGTTCCTTCAATAACTTAGCCTCTTCCCTCATATTACTTGACACTAATATTTTGATTTTTCTCAGCATGGTAATGATCTGCCTCAGGTAGAAACCTGTGGCAGGCATAAGTCAGTTCTCCTAAACTTGTACTTTCTTGGGCTTCTGAGGTTTGAGTCGATGAGTTCTGGTCAGGGGCTGAATGTAGAAGAACTTGAGAAGAACTTTTGCTTTCCTTCTTATTATTAAGCTCAGGGAAGGTGATTGTCCACTCCCTTCTCATATCACCCCATCATTTTTATTTCTGCATGAGCTGTGTGTTCAGTGTTACATCACCATTCCTTCCCAGTTCAAGAACAGCAAAGCTAGCATCAGTGATGACCTCACTCCGGTCCCTCATTAGGTAATTACAAACTTCTTTCCAACTTTGAAGTCCTACATCAGGACTGTTTTAATTTTCATCAAAAAATTTCAGAATTATTATAATTTAGCTCTCCCCTCAGAAAAATCACTCACCCATCATGGTTGGACTTTAAAATAACGTTTAAGAAAATTTCACCATATAAAAGGCAGCACCAAATTTGTTCCAATTTGGTTGATGAATGACATCGTGTTTCCACAATGCCAACTAAATGAATTGGTTAAAGTTACCAGTTAGGAAGAAGAGCAATTTTATATGCTTTGCACTGGTGAGATTACAAGGTATTGACCAGCAAATGGATGTTGAAAAAACAGAGAAGTGGTTTCTGAGTAATTACCGCAAGAAGTATAGAAATGAAGAGAAGAAGAAATGACACAGGGTTGAAGATTATTTGGATTTGGAAGACAAAAAAAAATAGTTCCTGGTTTGGGGGAAAACACAGTGAATGAAAAGAAAACAGAATGTAAGAAGAAAGGATTAACAGAATGAGATACAGTTACAATGTCTTCCAATGTTCAAGTCTGTGAAGATATCATTTTTCTAGAAACCAAAACATCAAACAAAAAGGAAATTTATTCAGGTATTGAGTAGGTAAGATGTTACATAATTGTAACACTCTGGAAATGCATATATACAAATTTGGAGTATTTTCATGAATTAGTCAAGACAAAACAAGATAAAGGTTTTTAAATTTCACATAGTCATTTAATGTAGAAATATTTTCTATAAATGATAAAAAGTCTTTCAGTATGTCCATAATAGCCTCTTTTAGTAACTCTCAAGACTTCCTCTCCAATAGCAAACTTCTAACTTCAGAAATAGCAAGTAGTATTTTTCTCCCTAAAACTTCTGTATTAGAAATGCATTGAAGTTTGATTAAAAGGACAGTGAATGCAAACATAAATCCCTTAAAAATATTTAGAGCACAGCACCTTAACCCATCTTGTATTTATAAGACACATTTTAAAATGAATACCTCTTAAGAAAGAAAGCTATTAGATTGAGCAATGCCTTCTCTTCCCAATTGAGTATCAGACAAGCAGAATATATAAATCTGCTTTATATTACTGTATCAATGGCTGATGTTCAATGGACTTTTAGTATTTGGACTATAAATATCTGACAAAGAAATAAACATCATATGGAAGGAAATTGGCTGTAAATGCAGACGGTGCTCTGAATAGGCCTCCGTGGAATTACCTACTTAATCTTTGCTACTTTCCTTTAGGCTTTGTGGCTTTTGAGGATGTAATTATTTTTCTTATACAGCTGGTGATTTGGAAGGACTTCAGGAGTATGTTCTTTTCACCACACTGATAGTTATCAAGCTGTTGTTAAAGGTCATATTGTTGATCCAACATCTATTTAAAATGTGAACACAGTGATTGAGATGCTGGTACCTATAACCCTCCTATTTCCTCAACTAAATGGGGGAAATTTTCTTGTTATGCATTGGAATTTAAAAATAATGATTTATAACATTCTATTCCCCCTTTCCATTTCTTTGTTCCTTCATTTAACTTTTCATAAGAATATAGAAGGACATGCTTGTCACTAACTGCCTTGGTTGAAATTTACAAAGACTGATGCTGAAGTTAAAAGTATTCACAATAATTATCATTAAAATGTGGCTGTGATATAAGGATTTTTCAACATCTTAAAATTTTCCAATCCATTTATTCAGGCTTCAATGTTATGATATAACTACACATATGTAGAAAACAATAATGACTGAAAATAAAAGTGATCAACTGTTACATTATGAAAAATTGTGAAATGTATGAGTTAAGAGAGTATGTTAAAGAGTAAAGATAATGAGAAAATAATGAAAAAAACCAAGGATGAGCAGGACCTTGGTGAATGAGTAGAGTTGGATGAATGGCAGAAGACTGGAGATTAAGAACTCTCTTTTTTAAACTTCACTGGTTAGTTGAACTTGCTATCACTGCCAGGAAGAAGCCAAGGGAAGACGTAATGGAACATGTTTTTAAATGGCTAAATTCAAGAATCCAAACTGGATCCTATGCATTGTACTGAAAGAAAGCTAGGAAACTATGAAAATAATCATTTTTCTCCCAAACATTGGGAAGTATGCGAATGTTGTGTACAAATAGATCAACAAACATTATCCAGACTCAACTCAACCAAGTCTATTCCAAAATATATTTTCACCAACTTCTCAAAGGTCAAAGAAAAAGAGAACAGTCTGAAGTAATCAAGAGACAAGGACGGAAAAAAAAAGATGCCTAAGTGTATTCCAATTTGCCTGACAGTAGATTTCACAGAAGAAACCCTGTAGGTCAAAAGACAACAGCATGAACTCTTAACATTGTTAAAGGAGAAGAAGGAGATACCAAGCCAGAAAGAAAAGCTATACTTCAGAAATGGAAATAAATATTGACAAAATCCAAGAGAATATCTGCCCTCCAGAACCATCATCTAGTAAATGGTAAGCATAGTTCTGCTGTGGGATGTTCTGTATGGCAAATGTGTTGCTAATAAAACACCGATTGGCCTGTGGCTAGGCAGGAAGTGTAGGCAGGACTAACAGAGAGAAATAAAAAGAACAGGAAGGCAGAGGGAGTCTCTGCCAGCCGCCACCAGGACAAGCAGCTTGTAAAGATGCCGGTAAGCCACGAGCCATGTGGCAAGGTATAGATTTATAGAAATGGATTAACTTAAGATATAAGGACTGTTAGCAAGAAGCAAGCCTGCCACAGCCATACAGTTTGTAAGCAATATAAGTCTCTGTATTTACTTGGTTGGGTCTGAGCGGTTGTGGGACTGGCAGGTGAGAGAGATTTATCCTGACCGTGGGCCAGGCAGGAAAACTCTAGCAACATAGTTCTTCAAACAAAAGGGGTAATTAATATATAAAAGAACATCACAAGATATAAAAACTCACCCATAAAAGAAATACAAATTCAGAATGTTCTAATATTGTAAACATAATACATAAGGAATTCATATCTTTAATCTGAAATTTTAAAGCAAAATAATTAGAATAAATGTATTATATGTTAAAATAAGAAATATAGAAAGATTAAAAAATAGGTCTTCTAAATCTCTAAATGTTGAAATGGAATGCAATGAATTTTATTAGTACAGTTCATTTTTGCAGTCTCTTTTTTATGATTATACTAAGTTACAATCATTTCAAAATAGCTTACTACAATAGAAAATATTTTGGTGAGCCTCATGGTAGCAATAAAGCAAATTTGTAACACAGAACTGAAAAATAATAAGAAATAGAAAATATTCCATAGACTACACCAAAACCACAACAGAATATGGAAGAAAGACAGAAAGGAAGAAATGAAGAAAGAAAGTTAAAGATTTTTAAAAATTTTAAAATGGCTGTACAAAACCTTACCTATTTGTAATTATTTAACTATAAATGGATTATTCTCCAATTAAAAGATTAAACTGATAAATGTACCTGAAAAAAGACACCACTACATGTTTGCAATAAATTCAGTTCATCTCTACAAACATGAACTAAAAGAGATGGAATTATATATTTCATATAAATGGAATGAAAAGAAAAAAATTGACATACATAGGCAAACTATATCTTAAATAAAGACAAAAAAGGGGATACAAGGGGGGCTGGAGAGATAGCTCAATGGTTAAGAGCACTGGTTGCTCTTCCAGAACATCCAGGTTTGATTCCCATTTCTCTCGGGACAGCTCACAACTGTCTGTAACTCCAATACCGGCAGATGTGATGCCCTCTTCTGTCCTCCATGGGCCCTGTCATGCACACACTACACAGACAAACATGTACACAAAACCCTCATATACTTAAAAATAAACAAAATAGAAAATAGTATAAAGAAGGTTATTATATAATCATAAAGTGGAAAATTTGGCTTCTCAGAAATGGTAGGATTAAATTGAACACTAGTTCAGTGGTCCTAATGACATCTATAGAGTATTCCATCTAACATGTGCAAAATATACATCAATAGTACATGCTGATATCTTCCTGTGAAGGTCCCATCAATCCTAGTATACACAGAAAATAAGGCTCAGCATGACATTTAAAAGTAAAATAATATCAAATATATTTTCTGAACACAATGCAATAAAACTAGAAATCATAACCAAAAAGACTTTGGAGCTGATAGAAATCAGAGAACTTACACTTGAATAATCAATGGATCATGGGAGTAATCAAGAACTGAATTTAAAATGTTCTTCAAATAAAAATGGAGTTGCAACATAGGTGGACAAAAATCTAGTAAATTTGGGAAAAGCAAGCCTAAAATGTGAATTTACAGCAATATTATCCTGAGTTGAAGATGAAAGATGTCAAGTTAAAGAAAATTATCCACTGCCCTGAAGGAACAACAAAACACGAACAAATCAAACACAGAACCTCAAATCAGTTCAAATATATAATAAAGTTCAGAGTAGAAATAAATGAAAAGGAGCCTAGTAAAACAATACAATAAGGAGTTGCTTCTTTGAAAGGATAAAGACATTTGAAGAAAGATTAGATTTACTATTAAACAAAAGAGAAAGCCCAAGTAAATATAATCTTAGATGAGAATTTGACATTACAGTTGGTACCACAGAAATTTAATGGATCACTAGAAATTATTATTGATAACCACATATCAACAAATTTGATAACCTTGAAGAAATGGGCATTTCCTAAAAAGTTTTACTTTACCAAGAATGATAAATCATTATATACTATTTGACCAATATGTTAATCACATCAATAGAATCATTGGAACAAGTACATAATCTGTAGCTGAAGTTTTCTGCCAGCCGGCATAAGAAGATGTAAAGATACTGGTAAGCCACGTGGCAAGTTATAGAGTTATAGAAATGGGTTAATTTAAGATGTAAGATCTAGCTAGCAAGAAGACTGAGCCATTAGGCCATATAATTTTAATTAATATAAGCCTCTGTGTGTTTACTTTGGTCCAAGCAGCTGCAGAACTGGTGGATGAGAGAGATTTGTCCTGACCACAGGCCAGGTGGGACACAGGAAAACTCCAGCTGCAATAATCCATGGCATCATCTCCACATATCCTGAAAAGACATTTCACAAAATTCTCCATCAGTGTATGACAAAAATTTGAGACAAATTCAGTTTTAAGTGAACATCATCAATGTAATGAATGTCATCCCATCCTCTCTGCCTTAAAAACTGAAGAAAACTGAGGACCAAATGAGTAAGACTTTTTGCCCTTAGTCAATGCTGATGAATACCTAGGTTGGTTCACTCATAGAGCCTTTTTGCTTCACCTGGTATATCAGCACCATAAATATGCGACTTCATTTGATAACATAATCTTCTGTTGGCCATTGTATATATATAAAGTAGTATACATTGCGTAACTTGAAACAAATGTTTTTCTTCCCCAATTGTGGATATCAGAAGTCTGAAGGGTCAATAGGGAAATGCTTCTTCTGAGACTCTAGGCAGAATCCTATGGTAGCCATTCTTGCCCCTAGATCTTTGAATTATAATTGCATTACCCTACTGTCTTCCTCTGTCCTCACATGGCATTCTTCCTGTGTGTTTGTGGCTCAGTATGACATCTTTTTTTTTTCTTTCCAGACAGGGTTTCTCTGTGTAGCTTTGCACCTTTTCCTGGAATTCACTTGGTAGTCCAGGCTGGCCTCGACCTCACAGAGATCCACCTGGCCCTGCCTCTCGTGTGCTGGGATTAAAGGCATACGCCACCACCGCCTGGCTTTAGCACAACATCTTAATCGAGGAAAATAGGCATATTAAATTAGGATTGTCATCTGAACTTCAATGTACCTAAAAAGATTCTGAAACCAAGAAGGTTACATTCATAGATAAACAAAGATAGATTTAAACACGTTTTCTAATGGAAAAAGAATTCCATCATAAAATTGCACGTCATTTTTCCCTTTTTTATTTAAAAAGGTATTATTTAATAAATAATTGAAACCATTATTTTCAAACTTCATCAACTGAATTTTCAGATCAATCATTTTTTCAAAGTCCTTAATAAGGGAGTATGATATGCCATTGTTCTACATTTTAACTTTTAACCAAGCTCAAATAGCCCATAAATGGGTTCTGGTGTGTTTACTCTGAATCATTGATAACTAGTCTCTTGGACCTCCACACATCTGACATCTGACATAAATAAAATACTATAGTTTCTGGCTTGTTTATGACCATATATTGGGGAACAAAGTCAAAGCTCTCCTGAAGGAAAGATATATTGTACCTATTGCTTTTCCCATCTACACAGCTGGTCACTCTGTCATAAAAGAAAATTAGATCCGTCTGACATGGCCAACTTCCATCTACCCAGGGTTTTTTTTGTTTTGTTGTTGTTGTTGTTAGTTTAGGACCAAAAAGCAAAATTACACACAAATAGGACATTTCAATTAAAATGTTAGGAGGCCCAACTTCATGCACTAGTTCCTTTTTATGTGACATTTATGTTGATCCTCTTAAATTAATGAATACACTGGCCTGTTGGGCCCTGACAGGAAGCTTCACAGTACTCATGGAAAATTACAAATTTCAGAAATTTCTGATTTTAATTTTCCCTAAAACTCTCTTGAAAGTGTTTACTGGACTCTGTAACAGAAACTAATATAAAGATTAGGTATTAAAATTGTGGAGACAAAGCAAACTACATGAGTGGATTAACTGATCATTCTATAGTCATTTTTCTGTTTCAAAACCATGACATAAGTGCCCACTGGTCCATCAGTCATATTTAATCTGGAGGAAGAATCTCACTCTTGGGTTGAATGAAACTGTCATTTTAGCTACATCTGGTTTTAACTTTACAATAGGTGAAGCTGTATCCTTGATCTCAAAAAGAAGAGAATTTTACTCAGTGACTCATGACTACTACTTCTCTTGGGTTATCTAGGCAGACATTAGCAGCTTGCCACTGTGTGACATTAGCCTATACACATGGCTGAGTATGAAGAGGTCCTGCTAAATTTGCTTTGAAAGCCAGTCTGAACTGCTTAGTTTCACGATGGCAGCTGCCCTTTGGTTCTAGTCCATTTCTAAGAGCAAATTCAGGGTCTTCTGTCCTCATACAAAGTTGTCCGTCGACCCTTTCTCTTGTATCCTCCATTTTCTATAACCGATCATATGCAGCATTAACTTCTACAACTGCCTGCCTTTGTGGCTTTCAGCTCTTGTTCTGTTTACTTTCTCTTCCTGGTCTTTCAGATACCTCCTTAGATATCACGGACTGCCACTAAATTTCTTGATATTCAGCTTCAACTGTGCACTACAGTATTGGTGGTATTGCCAGTGACAACAACAGGCTTAGGACTTAGGAATTCAAAAGCATATTTAAAAAAGGTGTTTGTGTGTGTGTGTGTGTGTGTGTGTGTGAGAGAGAGAGAGAGAGAGAGAGAGAGAGAGAGAGAGAGAGAGATTCTATGATTAAATAGAATATGTAAGTTGTTCTATGCCTACATGAAATTGATGGTGAGAAACACAATCCAGGAATTCTTGCCATTGTCAATGAAACAGCAAGCTTTTCCAGAGAGTCACATGCTGATTTTCCTGAGACATGCTTGACTTTTAAAATATAAATATCCCATGTAGCCTCCAAAGAGTAGCTGACCTATGAAAGATAGACGCTGGAGCCAGTGCTGCTCAAGAAGTCTGCCTAATTAAGTCAACATGCCTGTTCCCCCTTCATCTAAGTAGTGAATGAAATTCTAATACAGTGAATATTCCTTTGTGTGAATTAAATTTCTCTCAAGATTTCCATCTGATTCTCTTTGGAACAAATTTTGTGATTTTGTGGGGTATTTTTTTCAACCAATTCTTGAAATTCTTAGATTCCCTAGTTCTCAGCCAGGTCATTATATATGCAAGAAATTTAAATGTGATTCAATAATAATGCACTTTCCTAGTTCTTTGCCACAGCTTAATGGAAATGGTTTCCCCAATGGTCCCCCCCCCATGTGTAACCAGTATTGCTGGGCCACAGGTGTGCTGTGCCATGACTGGTAATGAGGGAAGCAAGAATTCTCAAGGTAGAATGAGTATAGAGTGAATTATCTGGTTTTGTTCAGAGATCATAGCTCAAATAACAGGCACCATCTGTGGGTATTCATCCCCACTTCTCAATGTTGAAACTCCATTACAGAAACCACGAGAGCATTGGCATAAATATTTCAAACAGAAGTTTGCAGGAAAACAGTATTGTTGAAAAACAATAAGCCTGGAAAGTTACAATTTAATCAAGCCCTAAGGTACATAATTCAAGCTGATATTTTGTCTGTGTGATTTGATGGGAAAGGATTCTCTTCCTTCAGTTGTATTTAAGCCCTATGACTATTTTAAAAAACATGCATTTAGTAAGTAGGCAGCAATTAGAATTACAGCCACGGAAATGGACTTTTCTGATTTTTTCCCCAAGTATTTTGTAATTTGTAAACACTGGCTTTGAACTGGCCTGTGTAATAGGGCTGGCTGAAGTCGTTAAAGAATTCAACCTTAGACAGATCCTTTGCTACCTTAGCCAGATATAAAAACACCATGAGTTGAATGGAGATTGGCATTTTGTTGTTTATTCTCTAATGGGCTTATCAGTTATTGGAGCAAGACCCCGAAAACCCACCTGAATGTAACTGTAAGAAAGTCACTGGCCCTGAGGTGAGGGCATGGCATGCCAGTCACAGGAATAAGCTAGACTCTTGGCATGCAGTTAGCAGCCTGGCCCCAGTGCCACAGAAATGTAAATGCTGTTCCCTGCTAGACTGTGGCTAATAGTCTCTTTCTATGACACTGAGAAACTGTGCCTAGATGACCATCTGTGGAAAATACAGAAGAAAAGTAGCAAGAGAAAAGTTGACTTTATTTTGGGTATTTATTTTTGTTCTGTCCAACAATTATTTTTCTTTAGGGATATTGCATTAGATATTCCTTTTGTTTGTGTTACACCACAAATTAAATTGGGGGAACGTAGGCAAACTGTTTCATTGAGAAAAAGAAAGCAGAGAATGTTTTACTGGCACATTTCCTCCTTCAAGAAACTATAACTAACAGGAAGCATCTCACAACTTGCATGCTTCCAGACCAAATTTAGGAAAGGGCCCTATACAATTCATAGTACTTACCTTCAACTACCTGGGCAGTGGGCCAGATGCCACTGTTCAGAAAGGAGAGTGAACAGTTGTGGACCAAAGTCTCTATACTATCTTGTCTGTATAAACAAAAGCATTCTCTCTTTGAAAGAAGGAAAATTTTCTTTCTTTCTTTTCAGGTCTTCTAGTAATTAGGGTCAGTTCATTTCTCCTAATTTGCTAATCCTTCCTTTTCTTTTCTCAAAATACAGATACATCCCTGGAAAAACCCAGTAGATTTTCATGTACATTTTCTTGCTCAAGCCCTGTTATGTGGTCACTTCCAGCTTTAAAGACTACCAGGAGACACACATTATTCTCTACAGATGTGCATGATTGTTGGACTAGCTTAATACAATATGTAGGAGATACCTTTTTTAAAAATAAATTCTTCTCACATACAATACATCCCAAGCACAGTTCCCTACCCCCACCTCCATTCTTTCCTGTTTCTTGACCTCCTTTCTGCCCCCAATCCAAATCCCCACTTTCCTTCTAAAAAAAAAGCAGGCCTCCAAGAGATGATAGCCAAACAGGACAAAACAAGATTTTAAAGTTATTTACTTATTCATTCATATGTGTGAGTGTTTTATCAACATATATGTCAATGCATAGCTGGTGCATGCCCTCAGATCATCTAGAACTGGAGCTACAGATCTTTGTGAACCTTTACGTAGGTGCTGCAACTGAATTCAGGTTCACTGGAAGAGCTGGCAGGGCTCTTAAACACTGAGCAATCTCCTGTCCCCATATTGAGTTTAAGTTTTAAGCAATAAATAAATAAAGCTTTGATTAAAAAAATACTTAAAACTTTTATGGAATTAAATTTTATACAACAAACATGGTATCATCCAGTTAGAAAAGTAAAAGTATAAATATTAAAATGACAAAAACAAAGGCCCTGACAACATGAAAAATCAGTGTGATTAGCACATACTCTATGAAGGGCAATGGTGGCTACTATCCATTATCTCCTCCATACTGTATTGAGCTAGTCCAACAATCATGTACATCTGTAGAAAATAATGTGTGTCTCCCTGTAGATTGTAAAGCTGGAAGCGACCACATAACAGAGTTTGAACAAGAAAATGCACATGAAAATCTACTAAGGTTTTCCAAGGATGGATCTGTATTTTGAGAAAAAAAAAAAAAGGCAGGATTAGAGTAAGATTTCGCTGGCCCTTATCACTGTTTAGCCTGGCACATCACTATGCCCGTATAAGCCTTACTCTCCAGATCATAGTAGGATGTGTAATGAAGCCGCAGTAGAGAGAAGTTGATAAAAATAAAGAATGCATGCAATGCACCTAGCCAGTGGCTGGCATGTGGTAGCCACTCCAGACATACTGGCTACAATTTTTTTGACTAACGCTTTTTGATGTTATTTATTGTTTTATATTGTTTAAAATATATTGTTAAATGAAAAGAGTTATCTTATCAAATTGTTGCCAAAAGGGCTTATTGTAAAACCAGCTTCAGGCTGAGCATGTAACTCAGTTGCCTGAGTGTTTGCCTAGCATGCAAGAACAC
>CABHPQ010160660.1:20073-30268 GCA_902168405.1 Peromyscus aztecus | reverse complement strand
TCTCTCTCTCTCTCTCTCTCTCTCTCTCTCTCTCTTTCTTTCTTTCTGCCAAGCTAGCAAATCATTTTAACCATGTGAAAAAAGATGTATGTTTCGGGCGGAGGGAGCGATTCAGCTATCATTTAAAAATGTAGTCCCTCAGTGCTTTCATGCCCAGTGAAGATGAAAAAGCAGTTTCTTCAGCAGGGGGCAAGCAGGCTATGCCTTTCCTGGCAATAGAAAGGCCTTCACAGAAAGGCACCAGAGCAAACAGAATAGGAAGAGTTCTCTAAAACAAAGGCGGAAGCTTGGGAAAGCAACCTTGGTGAGCATTTTAGTAAGGCCTGTAACCAGATCTGTAACTAACAACCAAAGCCAGCAGCCAAAGCTCACACAGGGGAGGCACCCACACAGCGAGAATCCACATGCTTGGGTCATAGATGGACCCAGCCAGGCAGAGTGTGCCTGTCTTGGAATTTGGTTGACAGTTGATTTTTTTTGTCTTTTATCATTATTGGTTTTATATGTTTATATCTACCTCGACTATTCTATGTTAAGGACTCAGATATAATTAGCATTTAGGAATGACTCTGAGGAATTAGGAATTCTGTGTCATTGTCTCAATAGCAAAATATGAATACAGCAGTTCCTCTCAGGGAAGGAGGCAGCAGTGGAGTGTGCACCCCAGGCATAACCACAAAGCAGCTTCCTTTGTTCGTTTGTTTGTTTGCCTGCATATATGTCTCTGTGAGGGTGCCAAATCCTTTGGAACTGGAGTTACAGACAATTGTGAGGTGCCTTGTGGGTGCTAGGAATTGAACCTAGGTCCTCTGGGAGAGCAGCTGGTGCTCTTAACCACTAAGCCATCTCTCCAGCTCCCAAAGTAGGTTCTTACATGAGTATACTGTGCTCTTTAGCATTCTTGTCCACTCTCTTCCATTAAGTGTTTCTTTCCTTCCATCCTTGCCCTTCCCCCTTCTCTCTCTTCTCTCTCTTCTCCTCCCTTCCTTTGATTTCCTTAATACATAAATTATAATGCTTGTAGTAATCTGTAGGTAAAAGCCCCGCTGTGTTCCCATGAGCCGTACGTGATTGAATTGTTAACAGCGCTGGGAGAGCCCATGTCATGGTGGGAATCTGGCCATCAGGGAAGTGTCAGGGAAGGGGGAGGTGGTGGCTTCTGCAACTCCACCCTCCAGTGGCATGGGGTACAGAGAGGACAGGAAGTCAAATGCAGCTACAAAGCCATAGAGGAAGTGGCCATGGCCAGGATAAATATAGTCTTCTAAAGAATTCAGCAAACAGAAGGGAAGACATATACCTTGCTTCCTCATCCTGCTCTAGGCCTACAGAAAAATGTGGGCCAAGAACTCCTGGTTTCCAGCAAGCTCTGCACTTAGACATGGAGAAAAGGAACAGTCTTCACATACAGAGTATGGAGTATTCAGCCAGAGGTAGGCCTTTCAGTTGGGCCTAGTGAGCACTGTGGCAGGTAAAACATATCCCTCTAAAACAACTAAATGTCCATGGGGCCACAAAACTGACAAGATGTGAGGACTGTGAGTGTAGGTGTAAGCCACACTCAAAAGTCCAGCTGTGGTAGCAGGGAACTGGCAGGAACAATCGGAGTCCTGAACTGAGTGGGAACAACCCCGATGCCCATCTTAATGGTTGTTATGTAGCTATTTCAACCAGATTGAAACATTCCTTGGGAGAAAGAAACAGAGGATAAGGAAAGTTAGGACACTGGGCTGGGAAGATGATGGCTCAGAGTACTGCTCTTGCAGAGGACCCGAGTTCAGTTCCCAAACACACATCTGATAGCTCACAACCATCTGTAACTCCAGCTACAGGGGATCTGATACCTGCCTCTCTTTCACACACGTGTGCGCGCGCGCGCGCACACACACACACACACACACATATGCACGCACACATGGAGGGAGGGAGAGGGAGAGGGAGAGGGAGAGAGAGAGAGAGAGAGAGAGAGAGAAATAATCTGAATAAATCTTGTAAAGAAAAAATGTTGTAAGGCTCACAAGGGCCCTACCTGGGGTTATGAAGGCAGTGAAGTTTCTGCAGAGCGGAAACTCATTGGTGGAGCTGCCTACAAGTTGGGCAGGGAACTCCACTGGTGCAGCTTTCACTCATCATCTCTGCTCAGTGGCTTTCTGACACTGCAAATTGGTCATGCTCCTCTGAGAAGATCCAGTAAGCACTAGCGGTTCCGTAGAGTTGGGTGGAATCCTTTCTTTGGTCCGTCACTGTTGTTCTGTCTGAGGTGAATCTGGGTTTTGTTCTATTTTCCCAGAAGAAGGGGTGATGTTAATACAAACAGCATCCAAATAGTCTTTTTGCTCTGCATTACATCTACATTACATTGACACTGAAATAGGTAATGTAGTTACAATATCCCAATTATTTCTACAACACACCATTAAAGGAGGTAACATAAAATGTAATATGGCTGACAAAATTCAATAGATACCCAAACGGGAAATCTTCCCCCCTAATTTAGCTTGGCTCCAATGTTACAGTTCTGCCTCCCACAGAGCTCCGCTCCATTATCTATCAATGCGATTGGCTTTGGTGGGATCTCTCAATAAAGATATAAAAGAAAATGACTGGGGACCAGAAATGAAGTTGAGATGAAAATTTCTTTGTACTTTGCAGGAAAAAATGTAGACCAGTTAGAACAGAGGCTCATACTTTGGCATGTTTTTGCAGCCAGGCTTTTTTCTGTGTCTTCTGGGATTTATATTGGGTTCACCAAGTCTGGACAAACCCTCTGATACAGCCATGGTGCCCTCTAGGAGATGAATGTGTGCAGGTCATGCCTCCCTTGTTGACAAAGATTTATGGGGTTGGAGGGTGACACAAAAGTCTTTAAAAACAAAAAAGATTCTGTATTCCTCCCTGGAAAAGTTGTAGGTGGTAGATGATGATCATGTCTCTATCTTGATTGTTAATATGCAAAGGCCATCCCAGAGACACACTTGCTGGGATAGAGACGCAGGGGGCACATTGTACATTTATTTTTAGCGTCCTTTAATATCTTCCGATGAGCACAGCACTGAAAGAAAGACTGACTCATTTCAAGGACACTTTCCCAAGGATGTCACAATGTTATAAATGCCTCCCCTTTATTCCATATCCCTTGTACCTGAAATAAGGGAACTTTCCCTTCAGGCAGGTGGATGGAAATTCTGCATGTGACCTAGTTTAATAATACAACATCTTTATGTGTCCATTCCATTAATGAGACTGCATCACCTTCAAGATTGAGAAACCCTTCTTAGGCAAATATATGCTTTCCATCTTCTGGGACCCACATCCCAGCCAGGAGAAGTAGAGGGCAGAATGACAGGGGGAACCATGGAGAAGCCAGACTCTCACATCCCATTGCCATTTTTGTCTTTTGTTTTTAGCAGACAAGGAAGAGAATTCTGAGACCTGGAGCCTTTTTCCTGAACACACAGAGCACATAGATGGTACAGCCCTGCTAACTTAGTGGTATTAGATGGAGGGATATTTAGCAAGATCCAAATGTCTGGTCTTTTAAAAATAGAACTCACGCTTTTCTATTTTACACTTCTATGTGTTTTTTTTTCTTTCCTGAAAGAAAAAAAATAGAATGCAAATAAATGAGAAATAAATGAGACTCCTTCTGTATGTTCAGGGAAGGTAAGATGCGTAAGGCTTGTGTCCCCAGAGAGAAAAGGGACCTAAAGATGACAGCAGCTGCCTTGAGATGGCTCAGGTTCTGGTTCTACTCTTGCTCACAGATCCCTTATCCCAGATAGAGGGACACTGAGGTTCATGGATACATTCTCCTTTCTGAGGATGAATTCCCTAGACAACAGACCCTCCCTGAGTTCCTTGTGTCTTCAGGACTAAATAGACTAAGCTATGGTCTAGTTTATTCTGATAATCTCATTGACACCTCCAGAAATACCTCTGTCTACACCTGTGCTTGCCCCCTGCCATGTGTATATGAGAGAGACAGGGAGAGAGAGGAGAGAGAGACAGACAGACAGAAAGAGATGGGGAGAGAGACAAAGAGACAGATTAGCTTGTCTTCCAACTCCCATTATAGGACTAGCTGCTTTGTTAGCCAGCCACTGACCATGGAAAAGGCAAAAGAGACACTGGTTTCTTCCAGGATCCCACTGGCTTTGTCTGGTACACCATACAGTCACTCACTCTGAGCAGCCCTAGGGAGCACACACAGACCAGAGCAGAACACTGTAGAAAACATCCCTGGCAGCCTCCGGTTCAACTCTCTTCCTGTGTAAACACAAGAAGAGGTTGAACTCTATGAATTGCTCACTGGACCTAGTGTAGCCTGGACTAGAAAGCATGCTCTCTTACAATCTGCCCTGGACCACAGGAAGTCCTCCATGGGGCAGGATTGTCCTGGTTCCTTTTGTTCCACAGTCGTGTTTTCCCACTCCTCTGAACTACAAGGAATATCAGGTTTACAGGCAGGCTATTTACAGTTACCAATTCTATTGTATCATGATATGATTTGTTCAGCGGCCGTGCCCTTACACATGGTTTCACACCCCTCAGAATGAGAATTCGCACTTCCCCTGTGTAGCCAAAGATCTTCTCTTTGCAGAATGAAGTCACTTTCCCGAGGTGAAATCATGAAGCATGGGTGGAGCTGGGATTGTGAAGCGCACTCTGCCTTTACTTTTTCCAATACTTCCAGATATTGTCTCACACAGGAACAGGGTTAGCCCCTTCGCTCTGGACTGACTTCATTTCCCGTTGCTACGGAGCAGTGGGAGCTGAGCTAGCACACTGGAATCATCATCCAGGAATCGGCATGGCCGGGTTATACTTTGCCTCTGACACGGGGATGGGAGGTGGACAATGGAGGTATTATGGGAACTGTTCAAAAGTAGTCATTTTCTGGCTGGAACGTAAAATGAAACAAAACGGAGCTGTTAAATGCTCGAGGTCAGGGTTGACTGCTAGCCGTGGAACATACTTTTTGTTCACCAGGTCTGCGTCATCATGTCACAGCGGCACTTGCTTTTTATGTGGTAGTCACGAAACAACTCAAGTGCTCATGGGTCAATGTAGGAACCAGGAAGAACCGACAAATACTAAACATGCTGTATAGGTGATATGAGAAACAGAATAGAAACCCTTTAAATACTGAAGGTGTCAATCAGTTCCTAGAGGACCCTGCTGACCTGCCAGGCATCACAGTCTCCAACACGGAAGCCTCTCCCCATACCGGAAGTTATTGCCGGAAGTAAATGATGGTGCTTTTGGGAAAAGGGATGACTTAAGTGTACCTCTGCTGACCAGTTTGAGTTACTAGGAGCCACAGTGGGCTTTTGGGGTCGTCTTAAATCTCTTGTTTTGGGTGAGAAGGAACAGAAATTCAGCTGAGTTAAGGGCTAGCCAGTGTGACAGCCGGAGCAGAGGCCCACCAGCTGCCCCCATCCATGCCCTCCTCCCTACACTGGGCTCTGGGCACAGCTAGAGCGATGTCCCGCTTATTCTTCTGGGTAAACAGGACACAGTTTACCCAGGCCTTTCGAATGGCAACCTGGGAGAAGACAACCTAAAGTTTATCTTGCTACTTTCTTGAAATTAAAGCGAAGAAACCTACACCAGAAGAGATTCTTGGACATGTAGAAGCCAGAAAATAATCCTAGTGTTGTGGAAAACAGGACTAAGGGAATGCTAGACTAACCATGGAGGTGAACAGAAGTCAGATTAAAAAAAAAAATGGGCGATGGTGGCTCAGGCCTTTAATCCCAGCACTCGGGAGGCAGAGGCAGGCAGATCTTTGTGAGTTCGAGGTCAGCCTGGTCTACAGAGCGAGAGCCAGGAAAGGCGCAAAGCTACACAGAGAAACCCTGTAAAAAAAAAAATGGAAAGATAAGCACTTATGCCAACAAAGCCTAAGGCCATCTAGCCCCAGAGAGCTGAGAGGCCACACATGGGAATTCTCCCCCCTTCAATTCTCATGTCTAGGACAGAACATGTGAAGCAAAACTCAAACCCAGCACAGTCAGAGAATAAGACTTACATGAGACTCCTGGAGTTTTTTGAGGAGGGCTGCAGAACCCTCCAATAAGTTTCAGTGCCACTCACTATGTCCTTGTGCTCAGAGTCTGGGAGGTCCTTAACAGACCATTTGCTCTCTTCACCCCTCTGACAGGTCCCGAGACTCTGGGAGTCTAGAACAATGCAGAGTGTGTAATTCCCTCCTGTGTATTCCCAAGTACTTGTCCAGCAAGGATCCAGGAAGACCCCGGACTTTCCATTTGTTTGGGATGTAGAGGTTGAGTAGATGATAGGTACCAAATCATGGCTTCAGGAAGATCCAGAAGGAATCAGAAAGGCCATCTAATGTGAGAAGGCATTTGAGTTTCTAATTTGTTGTACACACAGCCTCATGAGGCCTGCCTAAGCTTCCTCCTGCATAACTGCAGTAATCACAGGGTAACTCCCTGCCTTCAAAACACGCCATGATTTTTGACTCAACGTTTGCAAAGTCTCTCCTTTAAAGTAGACTAGGGGCTGGAGAGATGGCTCAGAGGTTAAGAGCACTGGCTGCTCTTTCAGAGGTCCTGAGTTCAATTCCCAGCAACCACATGATGGCTCACAACCATCTACAATGAGATCTGGTGCCTTATACATAATAAATAAATAAATGTTTAAAGTAGACTAAACCTCACTTTCCCTGAACATCCATTCATTGACCCCAGAGGTCTCTAGGTCATGAAGGACACTCTATCCCTTTTGCAGTAGATCTTTCTATGGTTCTGCTTAGAAAAATCAGGACCACTGAGAGTAGCCTCGGCACAGTGTGGTCTGGTAAGTGTCCTTCATCTCATCCTCCCATCACCCCAAAAGATTAAGAGTCTCAGATAAAATAATTCCTGCCGTTCAAATACAACTGATTTTTTTTTAATGTAGTACTACCCCTCATCTTATTCCATTCTATTAATGCTGATGTTACCTCTGAAGTGGAAGCCTGCCCCCATGGGAGTGAATACATGCCTGGTATGCTGAACCTGGTCAAATATCCATGGGTAGGGAGGTCGTCGACCCTAGTGGTAACCTCACTATTATTGGTTAGTTAAGTTGACAAGACGCCAAACTTCAGGATAAACACTATTGCTTTATATCCACAGACAAAATTTGATTTTATTCTTAATCCAAATGTCTCTTTGAAGTGAGCAACAGGGAGTGCGGAGACTCACGGGTACCTAGGGTATTTTAACTAAGTAATGGCTGAGAACTTAGCCTGAAACGGGGCATTTATGCCATGGCCTCTCAGGCTCAGGAAATATTGCAGAGGAGGGCATGGAAAGAATGCAGGTGCTGGAAAATGGGGGGAAGAGACAGAAAATGTTCCCCTCCATTTACAACACAGCCACTGCAAAAATGATGTCACAGCACGGGACCTGGGAAGACAAGGTCCGTCATCAACCACATAGAAGAGCAGCTCCTGAGGCCCTACAGCTCCCTTCTGAACTATTGGCCGCTGATTAGTTCTGGGGAAGGGACAGTTGGGTAGCACAGGCTGAGCCCATCCGACTTGAATGGATGGCTCCTGACTCATGGCCACACCGATGGCCCTGGTTAAAATCAGTGGGCGACAAAACCAAACCAAACCAAAAGGCATGAATGTGGAAAGGGGATCTGTAATGAAGAGGGGGGAAATAACCAGGATGGGAAGGAGGTAACAGAGAGCAGAAACGGAATGAAATTGTCAAAGAAAATACTCATCACTAAAAGATATACTGTTAATGAAACAATTAGAGAGAAATTGATGACATAGAATTAAAAGTAGATTAAGCCCTAATTACTGGATCATAAACAGGCAACCACACAGTCTTTACGAGGCCTCAGAGAATGATCTTAGAGGCCATTCTGAGAATGATTAGTCTATTATAGATGACTTGGGATTGGTCCACACCCATCCTCTTAGCCTTGCTTGTTCAGAAGCAGCATCAGAAATGATGAGATCCCTCCTTTTAGACACAATATAGTGAAGATTTGAAAGCACATTTCTCTCTGAACCTAAACATTCACGATTCCATAGTTTTCTTTGCAAAAATATGATTTTACACATATTAAGTAAACATTTAACAGGTCACAGGACATCCATGAGTGTAAGTCATCATTGTACACGTAAGGAAAGTAAGAAAGGTTTTAAATGTGAAAAAAAATACTATGGACAAAGGAATAGATTTCTTAATGTTACAAATGTTCTATAATCTTCTCACTTTTGGATAATAGTACTTAAACTATAAATGATTCATATTAGTCACTAATAAATTTTTAAAATTATAATACATATTGAATAAATCTAGTTAAAAGTAAAAATGTCACTATGTAGTTAGAGAAACAATATTTATATATACCTTAGATTTAGCTGTCTGTTCAATATACTTTAATTTGAGCTGAGTGACTTGGTCATTCAGAAATTATTTTCCTGGGACACTGACTACTTATTTCAATTAATCCTAAACCCACATCTTCATTCAACGTCTGGATTTGCTTAGCTCTTCATTTGGTGACTCTTTCTGAGTTCCCTGGGGACACTCAGCAGCCTCTGTCCTCTGTGCAGCTGCCTGTTTCAGGAGGAACATTCTGGCTGGACGAATCTCCACAGAAGACATTATAATCTCAGAGATATAGGATGGCTCATCTTTGTCTGGGCATTTTCTTATGATAGTGCAGACCCTGGAGATAAGACTAGCTTCCTTCTCAGTGTTTCACAGAGCCTGACACAGCACATATTCAATAGAAGCTTTTTGTGTATTCATAGGACGGCACTGGGAGGCAGGGAGTAGTTTCCAACAGAACCCAAGAGAAACACACCTATTTCCATGCCTTGCCGATGAACACTTGAGCACAGCAATAAGACAAGGTTGGCGAAACTTTCCTTGATTGTAGAGATCTGAAGACTCATAACACAAAATAGTGTCTTGCTTGATGAATCTTGGCTTCTTGGTTTCCAAAGTGAATTTGATAAGGATCTCTTTTATCAGTTGTTTTCTCCCCAAATTGAGTATATCTCTGCATTTCTCGATTTTAAAAACATCTTTAAACAAGAAAGATTCAATTGTTTCCTCCAGTTTGGCTCGTCAATGAGCTGTTTTATGCTTGAAGCTAATGATACATTCTGAACCTCTAGAGTAAAACAGTTCTGGTTAGAAAAACCTAAGAGTGATCTCTTGATTTGTGAATGAGTAACTGTCTTTCAAAGAGAAGACTCAGCCTGACAGATTTACACATGTGGAGAGTGTTCATTATCCCAAAGACGACAGGAGAAGAGATCTTCTAGTGATCTGTGGGTAATAGATTTCTAAAATAATACCACAAAGAATACATCATGATAAAATAATGCACAGTGTGCATGAACGAAAACAGATGTCTCGTGGAAACTGCTCTCTCCAAATGCACGTGCATAGTTTACTATGTGGGGAACACGGACATCCCACAGACATTTGAAAGGGTTAATGTGACTAGCCGGAGACAAACGTATTTTGGCTGAATGAATGCCAATAAAATAAATGACATAATTTTCTCGTGTTGAATTTCTTATTACATGGGTCACATTCTTTCTTTTGAGGGGTTAGTTCTCAGGTGGAGACTATTCCAGATGATGCTTAGAACACATTAAAGGAACTGCAGCAAAAGCTTTCACACTGAACAAAAGCCTGGATCTGCTGATACAGAAATGTGCGTGCCTGCATCTAAATCTCTTCCACACCCGCTCAATGTCATTGTCCTCACAGGGTTCAGAAGCTATTAGACATTCTGAAGTTGTAAAACCTCCAGCTGCCAAATTCCATTTTCCCAAGACAGTTTGCAGCTCGATTCTCTGTGAAAGGGGTGTGATCAGACATGAGGGGAGGTAATCAAAGATTCCCCCAGCAGGCATTTCATAGGGTCTTCAAAAGGAAGCTTGTGAGAACAAAGGGACAGGAATGTCTACATTTTTAGATCAGACCATCCCCTGGAGGAGAACTGTGCCCAGGCCTGATGGCCTAGAAACCACCTGGAAGATGTGGGCATTCCACGTGGGTCTCGACGCCCTTTTAGGAAAGTTCATGGTCCCTCCATCATTCTCCTGAGCTCTCTCACCTCCGCTTCCATGGCCTGTCCTCCTATCTACTGTCTGGCCACACTGCATTAGAGATATATTCTAAGTGTCTTTTGACTGGGTTACCTA